>MU389016.1:0-41143 GCA_022578795.1 Xylariaceae sp. FL0255 | reverse complement strand
GGTTGAACTGTTGTGATACTATGAAGTGGATGGTGTTGATTTGTGTTAGTGTTGCAAAGGGGGGGGTGTTGCAGAGGGTGGTCAAAGCGGTTAGTTGTTGACAAAATCATTGATCGGAAATAAACCAGTTTTCTAACCAGATCAAGTAATTTTCATGCACTTTTCTCAATTTAACACCAACAACGATATAAAACCTCCGATTTTCTTTGAGAATATCTAAATCTAATAAAACAAGTAATAAAATAGTAAAAAATACCTTTTTTAAATAGTTATATTATTTAGATTACTAGTTAGACTCTTGGTGGGAACCGGGGTCAGGATCAATAATTGTGTCAACAACCAAGACACTGCAGCTTACGGATGTGCCTTGACACATTTCGCAATAGACTCGAACAAGACGCATGCATGTGCATTCGATTTATAAATCCGGTATGATGCCCCAGTACATTTTCTGGGGAGCATCAGCCGGTAATGCCATGGTTACATTCCATCATTTCTCTATGATGACCTGATAAAGTACTGTACATATCTCATGATCATCTACCTTACCTATAATATTCTAAACTAATCACCTCCAAATTGCGCGCTTTGTTGCAGGAGCTTTGCTTTGCATATTTAAAAAGTGACTTGCATTACAGAGCACATATTTAAACAGAGTGGTGTAGACAACTGTCGAATTAGAGATGTCTTCATTTGAATTTACTTCGTATGCTTCAAACCCAAGTACGTGACGTAGCAGTACTTCGACCACCCCTGTAGCGAATATTTTACTCTGGGCTGCGCTGGCGATCTGTCTGCGACCCTGCGCAATACCGACAAGGAAGAATGCGATGCAACACTAAAATGAAGACGTTGGGCTCGAATCCGCTGCTTGCCCTGTAATAACCAGTCGCGTGTTGGTACCTGATGGCTCATTACGGAGAGTGCTATTTTTTGTTGAGATTATTCAAGGTCAGGCAGACAGTTTCTTTAATTTTACTTCTCGAGTCCACATAGGCCGATTCCAAGAACGAACGTCATATGCGAGGCCAAAAATCCGAAAGTAACGTCGTAGAGATATACCGTTGAATATACGCACAGTGAAATCGAAATAGTGTTACCGGCATGAAGGTGTTCTCCATAGATAAAGCATTGCGTGCAGACCTTTAGGCCTAGCTAGAATCCTCCCGCATTCCGCGGTGTGGATTTTCAACGGGTGGACACGCGCTAAAGGGGTTTTCTCAGCATCGTGACCGCTCTGCAAGCCCACTACGCACACGGAGGATTGGGTTATCAGGTTAAAACGGCTCAGCTGAGCATATTTTTGAAGGGGCCAAGTATGTCCTTGGTCCTCCCGTGCGGTGCGATGGTTGTTCACGGGTCTGTTGCAAAGTTGTCTCCAAATCAGACCTGGGGCTGCTCCGCCTGTGACCGGACGTATGTAGAGGATTTGTACTGTTATGTAGGATGAGCTGGCCTCTATGGATCCTAGCTAGCGTACGCCTCTTTTGTTAATCCACGACAGAACCTGTCAGACTCGTCATCATGCACAGTCTTGGGAGCTAGTCAAGTTGCATCTGCCCATGCCAAATCAAGATCTATCTTTCCAGAAGTAAAGAAAATTTTTACAAGATAGTCACGAGATGCGGGTATCACAACTAGTCCAAGCCAAAACCAATGGTCCTTCGCTGCTACCAATCAGTCAGATGCAATTGATCACCGAAGGTAATCCTTACCGGTCGTAATGATGAGCTGAGGCATGTATAATGAATATGGTACGGCTATTCAATGCTGGTACATATCTACATAGTGCATTGCACAGGCCTGTTACGGGAACATCCCGGGCTTCTATGTACATACATTACAACTTAGAACATTGGCCTTGGCAGTCAGCAATCAGCTAGTAGGTACTAGACCATAGTTAATTATCGGGACGCACATGGTCGAGAGACGGGCAGCCGCGTGCAGCGAGCCGCTGCATGGTTCTCTTTGGTTTCATTGGACTCGCATTAGGTATGTGCCTAATCCGTGGGATGCATGGTTCACCGCCCAAAGGAACTCGAACTGCATGCGGGACTTACGTGTTCGCCTCTCGCTGAGCTGTATGGCGGTGACAAGGGCCATCACGATGGCTTCATGTTAGCATCCCTTGCAAGTTATTAGATTGACTGTAGACGAGACCTACTTCTTCGTCACCGACATGATAGTGCATTCCGGAAGCTTCCCGTGCTTGGGCAATTCACCCAGCTTGCGCTAAAATCAGGTAGACCCATTTGCGAGAACAAAAGAAGACATGGAACTACCGTGGCGCTTCTCCACATGAACCTCTCGTAAACAAGTGCCTTAAAACAGAACAGTAACAACAAGCTAACCAACTAGCTGCTGGGACATGAACGATCAAACCTTTTTGTCAGTTCTCATCTCTCCGAATACTTGCATCATCGCTGTCCAACTTCTTGCAGTACTTGGTGTCTGTCTCCGTTTCGGTCAAGTAGTGCGGGCAGGGGTTCCGTTTTCAGTAAATAATGTTTTGGCTTGGTACAGATCCAGAGTTTCCACTGTATGACCACCAACCCCGACAACCTGACAAAGTATATGCGTATTCCGTAATAGCTCTAAGCCCTGCCGGCTACCAACGCAGGCATGAGCAGGGCCCCCTGGAATCTGCACCCCAGCCGCCGTCGGCCCAAAAGCAAACCCCATGCTCACTCATCTCTCCTGGTTGATTGACAACCTTGAGACGATAAGAATGGATCTTGCATTGACGTATGAGGATGAGTCCCGGTGCCAAGCGTATAATGATGCCACTGGCTTGGTCGAGAGTACGTTGAGGTTGACTCCCCTCGACTCGGCATGTTATCGGGGTTTTTAGTCTTTCTGTTCCTTCATCAAAAACATCCCATATAGCCAGTGTTCGAAAGGCTGGTATTGTCTCTATCATCCTATTTTGGTTTTTCTTGAGTCCCCCAATTTTGGTTTACCTTTCATTAAATTATTATTAGCGAGGTGGCCCAATACATGCCTATCGCAGAGGGAGCAGACCTTTTTTTTTTATTTTTTTTTTTTTATACAGTCGAGGAATCTAATTTGCTCTCTGTCTAATCCTGGACGTTGGTGCTATTAGGCACCCTTCAGCCATTCATTACGCAGGGCTTTCTGGTCAGAACTGTGACTGGTTGTCGTTAGCACCAATCGTCATCATTGGCCACAACCCCAGGTCGTTACGGTTCAGCAGTATCCAGCTGGCCAAAGAACCAGCTGACCTATCTGCGTCTCACTGTTACTTTGGAAAATACTGGCTTGGTTCTTTCATCACTTGTACCCCTACTCAACTTTGTTGCAGGTCTGGTTGTTCAACCCCATCGAACTAGTTCATCAAAATTACGTTGGAGAGATCATTGCTAGTGCTTAGGGGCAAATCAGATACTTCTTCCTGTTCATACGTCATTTCTCCTCAGTCCGTGGCCATCCACCAGTCTATACCTTCATCGGGCCTGTTCCAATTCTAGAATCATCGAGGTCAAAAACCAGTGGCTGAACTGCTTGCTTCTCCTGACTTATAGGCTCCCGGTCTTAAATCTGGCACCGTGGCGATCCAGGACATCCTCGACTTCCAACCTCGAAGGCATCATCCTTATCATAACTGGAACGAAGACGAAATCTTTCAGAGCCACACCATTCACGTAAAATATCCAGATAAGGACCACCGGGAGGAAGGTTTGACGGGGCCTGGTGCAGAGACGGAGAAGTGCGAGCAGCAACTCTCTAGTGTAGCGAACAGTCAATGTCGCGAGAATCAGGCTAATCCGCGACCAGGGGATCAGGCCGTGATGTCGGCAAGGGAACCGCACGGGCAGTCCATTTCACCTCGGACATGGATATCTTCGCCCACGGGAACAAACGGGTCACCTCAAACTTCTCTTCGCGGAGGTAGCAATCATCCAACGGAGGGCAGTTCACTCCCGACAGCGAATGGCGATGCTCCACGACAGATATCTCTGCCACGAAGTCTAGGGGTTCACAATATCCTGAACCCTGCCGATGCTCAGCATGCCGGGCGAAGCGATGTGAGCACCGTGTCTCCTCATCTATCGAGTACGGCGTCCACACCGAGTTCACACGCCCAATCCCCACATATGGTCACGATCACGGGACAGAGCTTGCCAGTCTTCGGTCAGACAACACCAGCCGGGAGGCACCCTTCCTCTTCAGCGCCGTCCCCTGCAGAACGGAATTCACCGAGCACCAGTCATCCACTTCCAGCGATGGCATCGACAAGACATATTCATGACTCTCGGGCAGTCAGCGTGGACCAAAATGTTGTTCTTCGCCCTCGGTCAGGTCCCCATGACGCTGCCCAGCCGTTTCCAGAGCATTCTGGATTACGAGGATCTTCTTTGCTGCGGAACTCAAACAGGCTCGGTCACCCATTAGATAGAGCTAGTTCTCACATTGCACCGTTGGGAACGCCGCCACCAGGGCCGTCTCAACGGGCTACATCCCAGCCGATTTTGGGCAATCCTGATGTTGGCACTCAAGTAGCCCCTTATGTACCGCCCAGAAACCAAGGACCGCAGCACCAAGCTCCCCCAGGATGGCCGCCGAACACGCCATTCACTCACGTTACGACTCCCAGCACTTTCCCGCCAGTGGCCCCGGCTCCTGGACCAGACCTCAGGCTCGCTGGAGCGCAGGCTACACCGTTTTCATTTGGATCGGGAGGGACCAGGAACATGACATTTGCTGACGGCCAACAAGCTATTCTGCATATTCAACCTACTTTCGGCCCAGATATGATGATACCTGTAGATACCCACCAAGGGTCGAAACAATCGAATGACAAGAGGAAGCGAAACGCCGTAGCATCGGCAAAGTTTCGTGAGAATAAGAAGAAGAAAGATGAAGAGGGCCGTGAGGAGATTCGAAGACTGAGATGGGAGAATCGTCAATTCTCCACACAGCTTGGAATGATTCAGGCAGATGCCGAACGACTTCGAGGAGATCGCGACCGCTTGAGAAATATTGTGGCCGCAACAGAGGGTATCAGTCATCATGCATACACCGGACCGCCTACTCCGCCTCGGCCCGTCGTATCTCTAGGTGGTTACGTGTCAGACATGTCAGATAGTGATACAGGCACTGTTGACCTGCCATCTAAACGCCGCAGAACCGAGCCTGGCCCTCGAATTCAATTCTCACCAGCTCCGTTTGCTTCCTTACCGAGTTCCTTTCCCTCTCCCCAGCATCCTCCCCCTCTTCCTGGATATAGCACGTCAATTTCGCAGCCTGGAACGCCCTCTTCATCTCGACTGCCTCCCCTGCGACTCGAACAAGCTGGACCGCCGCCTACAAGTGCACCGCCCAACCTCCATATGTCACCTGCGGGTCAAGCTTTCCCACCCGTGACGAGAGAGCCGCAGAATTATGAGACGAGATGGGCTACTGGACTCCAGCATGGTGCAGGAGGAGGACGTCCTAGACCCCCCGATCAACGCTGATCCCAAACAAAAGATTGTCAACTTATCTTCGATGTATGCCCGCGATTGCAAGCCATAAAACAGTTATTCTTATAATCATCCGTCTACCTCTCTCATTTTTCGCACCATGAACAGCTGGCTGCTTGGCGTTATCTGAGACACTCGCCTACTCAGAGAAAAGGCAATATTCAGCGAGACGAAATACGTCTCAACACAGTTCCCTTTGTTTACAGGGAATAACGCGAGCGTCATCATTCATTTATACTAGATATTGTTTCGGGCAACCGAATATGTCGGACCAACGGGGACCAAAAGAGATTTCCCCGAAGTTCTTGATCAAAAGTTCGGAGGCATTAATTGATTTTCCTCTCTACAGAGTCGATCCTGTGTATGGGATGCAGAGATATATACCCCGAGGTTACGACAGCAGATAACAAAAAGTTCATTTGGCATCAAAGGCTGAAGAGGAGTGTTTTTCGCTCAAAGCTACATGTATACCAAAATGGTTGATTGGTTCCTACTATCGCGTTTCGGCAGGCGGGGAAACTATAGTTTCTAGCAATGCCTACTCCCGAAGCTGGCGTTTTTGGTGTTTTGTCTTTGACGGGATTTTGAAGGAGTTATTTGTTTCCTGCTTTTTATGACCATTTGCCTCAGGGCATAGATTGAAACTAGATTGTCAAGTCATCATCTTGCTAACCATCATTACTAATAGCAGTAAATAACGAAATATTCCATTAGGGTAAACAGTATACTGTGTTTAAAACAAAAATTTACCAAACCGTCGCATCCATCTACTGTGACGAAGGATCGGCCAGATGAGCAAGAGTTAAGACACCCTGTGGGCTGCCTCCACACAAAGTGAACTTGTCAACTGAAAATATAGGGTGGCCTGAGAGACATCTAAATTGCAAATTAATCAATGGTGGCCGACTAGATCTTCATATCTTAAGGTGTTGGTCACTGGGCAGCGACATATGTCAATAAAAGTTTCATAGTACAGTCCAAGAAAAACACTACACGTCAATAGTTGGTTCCTCTACTCGCTCTGGCTTTGAACCTCCATACATCCTTACATACGACCAATCAGCGCATGAGAGCATCATTTGAAATAGGAGGCGCTGAATAACAGCGACGACCTCCCGTGGTATAATCGCCGATATTACCCAATTATTACCACTAGAGACACAAGACGCTACGAGACGTACAAATCACCAACCTTTACCGCAAAATGCACCCACGTTGGAGTGGATAGTGCTAGGCAATCATGCAGTTGGTCGAGCCCTAGGCTTCGAATCTGGTCCCTAACATTCCGTAATTCCTCTGTCAGTCTTCCCTCATGAGGAATCTCATCAGTGATTCAGAATAGATTTGAAGCGTGAGTGATACATTGGACCGTGTATCAGTGGAATCGTCCATACATGGAAGGCCTAGACTCAAATGGCATTTCCCAAGAATGCACCGCTCGCAGTTGGGTTGGTATACCCGGTATTCGCACCCCAGGATGCCAACCACCGTAAGCGCTGTTTACTACGGAATACCCATGGTCTTTACATTACTTAAACGGAGGAGATGACGGATTTGGGCCATCCGACTTACTTTTCAAGGATAAACGTGGACACAGTTCATCAACGGTCCTAGTCTGATTGTATCATGGACGCATATTCTCAATTGTGTCCGAAATGGCATGCGTCAAGTGGTGAGACGTCCGTCTATGCAGTCTGACCACTTGATGCAATGATTTGGTCCAGTACACTTTGATGATAAGATGGGCCTAGGAGATGGCCGCAAATGATGCCTTCGCTTCCCACAACTGGCTAACCGCAGATTCCATTTAGTTCATTAAAGTATGAGTTCCATGCAGAGAGGTCCACAAGTAGACCCTTGCGGCTGTCATGACACATCCCCAGCGAGTGGAAAAGGGTGAGGTGCAATGCACTACCGTTTCTCGGTGTACTGACTTGAGCCTTCCAGCCAGAAGCTGTGACAAGGTCTAGACCTGACTAGATGGTCAGGTGAGATTGAGCAGGGTTTCTGGTTTCCAGCTTCCTGGGACGTCACGGAGTGCTCCGTACAGTCCTTCCTTAGTGAACTCCTCGCTCGACCGATCTTCAAGAATTTGTTTGCCACCTTCCACGTTGATCCCAATGAACCAAGTAAGCCATGATCCATCTCCAATTGCTAGCCAGTATTATCCCAATCTGGGCTGGGTAAATTCCAACAGAATATACCTTTTTTACACTGAGGAATAACAACAGATACCTGGCATGTTACCCTAGGCAAACAGCATAATCGAATCCACCGAATCAGACCACCATGTGTATATCTAATCCATGCTATTCGGAGTAATGAGAACTTTCCACAACGATGGATGGTAGACCACGGTAGCGAAATGATACAGAAATTGCTTGAATTACTTATTTCGGGAGCAAAAAAACTAATCACAAAGCCAAGAGAGCAACAATCTCAACTGTGAAGTAGGAACAAGAAATTAGAGGGATAAACCAAACTATGCATAAATTGCGAGTCAAGGAATAAGCAGGGATAAGATCTGTATAGGCCGTATCTCTTTATGATACATCCTAAAATCCTATTTATGTATCATAGCCTGAGCAATTATTGCTATGAACCGTATTTCGCTTATTCGTGTCCAGCCCCCGCTTCTTGATGCTTTTTGTACCCATCAATGTCCGGGAGATTAGAAGTGACAGACCGCAACTACAGCCGAAGGAGGGAATATCCCCCTGCACACACTTTCTTGGCTTTTGAAATTTTCTCCTAAGGACTCGAAAGGCTGAATCGAGCAGTAATCAAATAGTTTCTTATGTCGTCCCTCATAAGTCACAAGGGTTAATATTCAAGGGCCTTGGTCCCATTTTCTGCCGCCCGCTTTTCTCACAAGGGAGCACATCTGATTGACACGTAGTGTTGAAAAGGAGCAATGCTTCGAATTCCTACATTCCCATGTGAGTGATGAAGCTAGACATGATCTCGATTCCGATGTCAAAATTAGGCATTATTTCTACCCTTGTATTGCTACTGGCACTTAACAGTAACTACGAAGTATCACAGCAAGTTTGACCACATTCTTCAGAATAGCTTGGTAAGGCCTTCATGGTGATGCTGTCACCGTTGTTGCAGCTACAGATAGGATGCGTCGCCCGCAAGAGATGTACATTCGTGATACGGTTAGTCATGACCCGTAAGTCTCCATGGTTGCGAGCGCTCTGCAAGGGTGCAATAACGGCTGTTGAGATAGCTGCCATGATGGTACTGTACGAATGACAATGGTGTCAGTGACATAGGCAGTGATAGCCTATTAAGACCAGGGAGTGGCACACGTAGGAGTGGTCCTAACTATCAAGGTCATCACAGTGGCGATTACTATATGAAAGCTTTTGTGCAATGATCTCCATGGGCGTACTGATTTAAGATTTTTTGATGGCTACATAGCTCAGTGACGATCTTATTAAGTAAATTCATCTAACTTGCCTAACGCCATCTCTACCTTCAATTAGTACTATATAATGGCTGATGGAAGAAGAGTTTCTATGTCGTGTCTGCCAGGTATATCTGTGGCACATAAGCAGGCACACAGCCCTCAAGCAGTTGATGCTAATCTAATTTCGATCTCTGTTTCCTAGATTTGCCGCTTTTTCCTGTTACTATCACCTCTATCTTAAATCCAGCATCACCACGAGCTCTGGAAGGCGGGAGTGATATAACCAGGGAAAAGCAAACTTAGAAACGAGTAGCATTATTTTCATGATATCGTATTTCTATCATCTAATCCCTTCTGGAATTGTCACGGTAAAAATCGACGCCGATATCACCGAGGTTGGTAATACCGGTCTATATCCACCGCGACAGGAATGTATCATAACAACTGTAGACGACCGAGGTCTGATGAAACAACTGGCAGTAGCGGCAGCGCTGGTTACCCAAATGTTACCTATGGCTAGAAATTCAAAACTTCTATCACTCCCGAGACGACGTCAAGTAATCTCGATAAGGCGCTCCAGAAATCTCCTTATTCTACGATACGAGAGATGCTGTTTTAGATTACATTCAGTACGTGACGGTGATAGTAAGCAATGTCACTTCTAGTCAAGTGCAAACCGAGTGAGGTAAATATAATGTAGAAGTGATAACAAGGTGATCTAGAAGGCGCTCTACAATCGTAAACATAATCTCATATCATGAAAATGATCTCCAAGATCATGTTGAAAATACCGCTCTACACGCTAATATACTAATAGGGTATCTTTGCCTTCGATTTCACGTTTACTCCAACATTGTCTATTGCCTTTTTAGGCAAGTCCTCGCCGAAGCGATTCCATCGCATCACAAGCCCCGCTCTCTGTATTCTGAGATGCGAATGCAACATCAGGCCTGATCACATTCTCCCTCTAAATGCGTCTGCCTCCGATGGTAGTCACTGAACGAAGTGTGACTCAGAGCTCCTCCTTGCTCCCAGAGCCATCGAGGCTCTTCTTATTCGTAGAAGAAGACCTGCCAGCCCTAGCCGCGTTGTTTGCGCCGCGAGCGGCAGTGTCGATGAGACCGTACCGCAAGGCCTCCTTCTCGACTTCCTCATCCGACAAGAGAGGAAGCTCCTTCGCAGCTTTGACATACGACATTTTCTCAACGTAGCCCTTCGCAAAGATAATGTCGATCTCCTCCAGTGATCTGTACGCTGTCTCGGGGTAGAACCAGTAGATGATGGGGATGAATGTTGAGTTCAGCGCGGCGAAAAACAGGAAGGTACCCCATCCGATATGTGAGACCAGGACAGGGGTGATGAGTACAACTGGGGCGAATTAGAATTTAAGAGGAATTGCGGCCGTGCTTGACTTACCAACGAAGTTGAAGAGCCAATTTGTGCAAGTTGATACGGCGTTTGCTTTGGCTCGGGTCATGATAGGGTTTATCTCAGCAGGATAGCTACGGTGATTTAGCATATGCAGACGACAGGGAGAAATTCCGATGAGCTCGTAGAGAAATGACAGAATAATCTGACGGGGAGGAATGCAAGCTGACTTACAGCCATGGGAGGGGCAACCATGTGGCTCCAAAACTAGCAATGTATGTGAAGAGGGCAACACAAGTGCCAATGGCAGCAGACTTAGTACCAGGGATGAGAGCAGCGAAGGCGAGGACCATGCTCAAGCCTTGGCCGATTGTACCCCAGATGAACAACTTGCGGCGACCAACGCGCTCGATGAGGAACCACGATACAGTAGCCTACCAAATGTGAGTAACATGTTTTAGAAATTAGGGTGGCGAGGTGAATCATAATGTGAGAAAACTAGACAGATACGTACTATTTTCATGTTAGCAAGGGTATCATCGCCTTAAAGGACAACCATAAACTGACCAAATAGAGCATATACTATAGAATTAACTCCTCCAAGAAGAAGAGCCTTGTTGTGGTCGCCAGGAGTAATAAAGGTCTCACACAGAATCGGGAAGAAGTAGATGACGGCATTGCAGCCACCAACTTGCTGCATGAACTGACTGCTCGCACCGAGAAGCATTCTTCGGAAGTGCTGAGTCTTTCCTTTGGTGAACAGAGCCTTGACTGGAGTGCTCTTGCCTCCGAACACGCCCGAAGCTCTGATGGAATCGAGAATGACATCGCGTTCCAGAGCAGTGTCGTGACTATCGATTTCATAACCTCTCAGGGCGGCGATGACCTTGTTGGCGTCCTCATAGCGTTCGTGAGTTAAAAGCCATCTCGGACTCTCGGGTAGCCAGAACATGCAGATCGATAGCGTGAGACCGAATACAATCTGAAAGGCAATGGGGAAACGCCAGACCAGACCTGCTGGTCCGAAAGACGAGCCGTAGTCGATCCAGTAGGCTATCAAGGTACCGAAGGCGATGATGCCACCCTGGATGCAGATGAGAAGACCTCGATTTGATGTCTTACTGCATTCAGCTGTTCAATAGTGTCAGTAACCGGTTGTGCAATAGGGTGTAAGGTCACTCACCCTGGTACGTAGGTATAGTCGAGGTGTTAATGCCATTACCCACCCCCGTCACTATACGACCGAAAATGAATTGGCCCAAGGGTGAATGACCAGGGAATGCTGTGATCTGAATCAAGGTGCCGATGATCATTATGATACCTCCCATAATAACAGCGCGCCGTCTGCCAAGTTGATCTCCGACTGTGAGAATGAAGATGGCACCGAAAAGGCATCCAATCTCGTAGAGGGACGTTACGATTCCTTGAAGGGTTGAGTTATTTTTCGTTTGCGGAAAAACATCTGCGAACGCCGGAGCTGTTATGATACCGCTCATTACACCTTGATCATCTTGGTTTCTTGTGTGTTAGCTCCTGGATACAAAGCACATCTACTCATAGATGCGAAGTGGGTCGAGTACAACTCACTAATCGAGTGTCAGTAGTTGCATCAAGAGAAGAGTCATGAAAGGATGTTCTAGTACTGACCAGCCAAATAGTAAGAAGCCATTGGTACAGACAGCGGCGACCATCCAAGAGAGCTTTTTACCGCTCAGGCCCATGAAAGACGGAGGCGCCATCTTGACCGAAACGCGGGCGGCGCGTCTGACTCAAACCTTTCGTGTACTAGTTTTTAATGGCTATAAGGGCTGGGTGTATAAATAGGGTTAAAAAATAGAGATCCCAAAGTCAAACCTCCAAGGCGGTGATGACATTACCAAAGCTTAAAACGCAGCGAAAGTCGAGGGGAACACCGGGTCTTATAAAAGTCGGACGATCGCTGTGCTAGTCTCACAAAAGTTCGGGTTAAAGGCTGGCGACAGATACGCACAGGTTCACCAGGTAGTAGCCAAGGTAACTATGAAGAGGCACAAAGATTTTCTCCATTCTCCATCTCTATCCCACATGTGGACAGACGAATGAGCGTTCATGATAGCATCTAGTTCCCCAAGTTCTCCACGTCGGATACGACGTCTGCGGACCCAGGATGCAAAGTCTGGGCACGTTCTGGGGCAGGTTCTAACTTATCGCACATACAATTTTAACAACTATGCTAAGATTCTCTGTATCTATCTTGTACAAGTGGTCAGCTCTCTCGCTCACTGAGTACCTGCCTACAAAAAAAAAATTGGCACAGCAGAATTCATAGTTTCTGAAAGGCGTACAAAGACGATTGATGTCGTCATCCTCACTAATTGAGTGAGTGAGGTCATATTTCTAGAGAGGCTCGAAGCCTCGGCTCTAACCAGCGGCATGGCGTTTGAATTGCGGCACTGGATTTGGTAAAAACCCCCGAACATCCCTGCTTCTAGCGGACGGCAACATCCCCGCGATGCGACCCTTTTTATGGATGTCACTACCCAGTACCCCGTCCCTCTGTCTTCACATTATCTCTAATAGCTCTCGAGATCTTCGGGGACAGGAAAATATTAAATATTAAGACTATCCTTCATATACTACTTCTCTCTCTTTCTCTCTCTCTCTCTCTCTTTTTTTTTTTTTTAAAAAAAAGGGGGGGATGTCGAAGGCTGAGAAGATACCAACATTTCTTATTTCACTGCCCCCATTTTACTATGAGCGCCAGGCGGGGAAATTTTTGCGGGGGAGGGGTGCTGCTTTTTCTTCTCCAGCCACTTCTCCAGCATCTCAACTACGAGATGCTGCACATGCTATATCTTATTATTAATCGAATTAGTACCGGTAGCTTGGAAAACTCGGACTCACCCTTCACTAACCGCTTTATTCGGAGATATCTCCGTAGACTCAGATGACGCAAAACCTTTAACTAGAGGTTAACATGCACTACACTAAAGAATATTTCTCTTGTCCTTCCCGTCTGGTAGATTTCGTCGTTGATCTGTAAGGACCAATGCATAAAATCGTTCCATTAGTGCTGATCACATGTGAATATTCTGGGTACCTTATGCAAGTAAGTCGGTCGGCTTTTACAACACGTCATTGGCAGGGGTGATGTGCAGGCTACTATGACGAGATTTTGGCACAAGAGGAAGGGTACTACAAGCAAAGACCACGATACTACTCTCAAGCAAATAAAAAGACTGTTGCCAGCCTTCTAATGTGGTGCTATTGCTCTCGAATCCCTAACTTCGTGACGAGGGACGACCATACCGAGGCAACATGGGTGTCTCCTCAGGCCCATCACACGGAACAATACGGAGACATGCCACTTCTATGGTTTAAACAAAAAATGGCTGCATCCGCTCATGCAATGCTCCCTGATCCGGCCGGTCAAGCTTTCAACAAGTCGGCATGCCTAGGTTACCAAGACGGTGATTGCGCCACATTACACATTATTCTAGCCGAACGCCAATACGGGAATCGGCTTTGAGTCTTCAAGATATAGCTTTCATTCCATGCGCTCTCCGTCGGCAGAAGAGACCAAACTGCCATAAGAAAACAGTCTCTGTGCAACAGCTCTACCAATGAAGCCCCGCATCCACGGCCGAGCCGGCAGGGGCCCAAGTCCTATTGGGTAGTACCCGACGCATGCAGATTCACGTGAAGCCGGCATTGCCCGAGATGATGGCATAATTACCGATTACCCCGGTCTAGAGTATAGTATGATGACTGACAATTGTTTAGATCACTTGAATATTGCTATAATATAAAGCTATATACATATATGCACACATATACTTCGGAGAGGTGCGAGGGAAGTTATCCCGGCGTCCAGGGATTCATGCTCCGATTTAAGCCGTGTACCGAGCGACATCGCCGCCGTTTGGACTCCACGAACCCGTGTACCCATTTACGGTGACGATGTTTGTCCCGTTGGCAAGATGGAGCGTGGCATAAGTATCCTTTGAGCAAAGACCGAACGCATTGAAGTTCGACGGCGTCGCCTCGATCCAGTGCATATAGTCTGTTCGTTGTGAGCGCAACACGTTAGCAAGAATCCCGCCATGTGAAAAGCGATTAAGGGTAAAAGAAAGGGAAATCAGGAGATTATAAACAAGAGACCTGAACGTACCTTGGCATTCATAGGCTCCGGCGCAAGCCTGGTAGCCCGGACCACTGAAGAAAGCCCACGAGGCCGAAGCGTAAGTATAGATATTGGAGCCGCCATTGACATAGTTTGCGAAGCCCATACGGCATCGCGTATCACCACCACCGCACCACGAGAAGTCTGGGTCGCCCCAGGTGGCCGTATTCGCGGTCCACGGTGCAGGTGGAGTCTGCTCTGTGTTGTCACCCTGGTCGTAGTTCGTCTCAGATTGAAGCAGCGAAACAAGCACGTTGCTGGCCTTGAATAGATTGAGCTGGTACAACCACCAGTGCTCGCTGCCGAGGGCATGGATCCAGGTGCCTTTGGTTGCCTCGACAAGCACACCACCTTTGCCGGCGATGTTAGTGCCGCCGCTGCCCTCGGTGAAGTGGTCTGCGACCCAGTTCCTGCACATACACACATTAGTGAAGGGCAATCAAAAAAATAAAGCGAGTGAAAAGAGACCAGTCCGTACCAAACGTTCTCTAAGTAAGCTGATGAGGTTGACGCGAAATGAATACCAGTGAAAGCTGCCTGGCACTCATTGCTAGCGCTCGTGCATGTGTTCGCGATATTCGAAGCACCGAGAGTACCTCCGACGGTAACGAGGGAGTTCCAGAGGGCAACATCGCCGGGGTTGTTACCAGCCATGTTGAACTGAACAATAATAGCACCGGGAAGCACGTCGCTAACCGTGAAGCGCATATCCTGAATTTTCGCAACACCCACATCACCCGCGTTTCCGACCGAGACGACAGGCTTGGGGTTGCTCGAGTCCGAGAAGAAATTTCCGTTACCAGTGATAGTAGCCCAGGCCTCACCCACGATCTGAGAGCCCTTGGGGATAAGCAGCGTGCTATCCACTCGGTACAGACCAAAGGGGAAGTACGCAATCTTGCCCTCGGACGCAGCGAGCGCCAGAATCTCGTTAAGGACCCCGGACTCGTCGACAGTGTTGTCGCCTAGAACTGTGCGGCCGCCGTTCTGGCTCGAATCCTTGACGTTGAGGAAGCCGGACACGGGAGTCGTGGCGTAGTTCGGCGCCGGAAGCACGGGGTATATGCCACCGGGTGCGAGGGCCGCCGGGCGGGAGTTCGTCGATGTCGTCGCGCCGTAGATGGGGTTTCTGTTCACTGTGTTTCCGTAGGTGAAGGTGTTGACGTGGCTCGCAGAGCCGAGGACGGTTCCTGATGGGACTTGGGCAATATCTGAACTGGTATCCTTGCTCAGGTTTTCGATCATGAAAGACGGGTATCCTGTCGTCACGAATGTGACGCCAGAGTTCTTCGAAGTGGCATCGATTAGAGCGATCCAAGGGTCGCCGCCAGTGTTGCTGACAGCGATTCCGCAAGTGTCGAACGTGGCGCCAATGATGCTGATGGTGTCGCCGCCGGAGATGAGCATGCCGACTGTATTCTGATAAAAGTAGATCGACTTATATAGGGCTTGCTGATGCCCATCGTGCCAAATGCCATTCTACATGTTCTCTGTTAACAAATCATGTGTTTAGATTATCTTGGGTGCCTTGTCATATTACCTGGCCAGCGTTGACTCGCACATCGGCAAGTCCAAGAGTCGAACCTCGGCCAAGTTGAATACCCGTATGGCCGTTACCGCCACTGGAGTGTGCCATGTTGATCACAACGTTCTGAAGTTGCGCAGCTTGAGCAACACCCCAGTACAGAGCTGTGAATGCACTTCCTACTATTGTTCAACACTTGACTTGTGCGACGGAATCCAAACGGGTAGACTTACCACCATTAATAGCGGTAGTGTCAAGGATCAAGTTCTTCAATCCGACGGCGAAAGACAGTTCGCCAGCTACGCCAGTGCCGGGATCCTGGCCTTTTCGAGATTTGTCAACTGCTTGTCCCTTAAGTTTTCTCTTGCTCTTTATGGTACTCACCGTTGATCAAGATCTGGGCACCAGAGAATCCAGCAGCTGCTTTGATCGTCGGAGGCTATAGAGAGCGATTAGTCACACACAACCACTTGTCAACTACAGGACACTGATCGGAACTCACGTTTGTAGCATCACCCATCAAGATGGTATCAGTATTCATCAGGACTAAAGCATATGTGGTAAGCAGTTGTTGTCTCTGAGGCGCCAATTGAGGTGGTTCATGAGCATTGAAAAGCTCATCAACCTTGTAGGAAACTCGTGTATCTCTCTTCCTAGGGCCTAGCTAGGTATCAAAATAACTCAGATCAAGCACTTACTAGTTTCACTGATCTCATACGTGCCCGGAGGGATGTAGACAACCTGTGACAAACCTCAATTTCCAATTTCAATATATCAATCAACGGCCAACTTACTCGAGGTTGAGAGGCTAGCCACTCAGAATGACGACTACCTCCAGCACCATCAGAATTGATAGCAGTCTGGATGCCGGCGCCGTCCCCGGCGGCTACGGCCATGTAGACAGGGTATGTGTAGTCCGTACCGAGCTCCGGCGCATAACCGCGAGCACTTCCGGTGTCTGGAAGCCACTGGAGTCAATAGCCAGTCCTTTAAAGGTTTATGTACTCTTGAGGGACTACTCACGGTCAAGATTAGCATACCAAAAGCTTGTCGTGGCTCTCTCAGCTAGCAAGGATTCAGTAGCATCATCCTTGGGCGTCGGCGTGGCGGCAGCCAAGGCCACCAGGAGTGAGGTTGATAACCAGTGCTTCATGGTTGGCGGTAGTGTTACTGTCAACCTAAGTATATCAACTCTATCCCCAAATTGTGAACTACGAAATGTCGATCGTGCCTATTCACGAACTAGAATCCCTCATGTCGGAAAGAAAGGGGATCGCCATTTATACATAAGAGAAATCATCCTATGTTTTACGGGCTAGTAATTCCAGTTTAAAGCCGAGATTAAGGCAGCTTCGAAAAGTGGTGAGTATAATTCATCCTATCAGCTGACACAATGGTCACCGACTTTGGGCTTGTTACATCCCATCTATGCCCCATGGGTTAGGTGCCTGGATGACGAAAGGATCAAAAAGCGCCCCTTTTCCTCAGCGGACGTGCATACCTGCAAAAGCACCGGCGCACACCTAGTTCGCTATACTAGACCCCGCAACGCCTAAAGAAGCAGCCTTTAAAGTTGAACAGACCCCTGGCGGAGCCGGAGATCCGGGATAAATACTCTTTTCCACCCCAACAATACACATCGATTAATCACCATTGAGGATTGATTTTCGCCAGACAAACTGGTATTTCTGTGCTTGATCAGGAAGTCAGCCTTCATTTCATTTCCAACATCACATCAGACAGATAGTGGCGCCCTGAGATTCATGGCAAGAAATGCAAGCCGAAGACGCAAGTGTCCGCGATTTCAGATGAGATCGGCCCTTAACCCTAGGCCGGCATTGCTAAGGTTCCTGTTGATTGGAGCAACTCAACTGGTCAGCCACGCTATTATTAGAGACCTGCCGAATCAGGGCAAAATAATTGCCCACAACAACCTGATTCGTATGGCAAACCGGGATCCCATTCTAATACCATCTCGCGCGAAAATTGCTGCTTTTGAGAATGAGATATGCCCTCTTTACTACTATTACCCATGCCTTTTCTCCCAATATGAATGCTAGCGCCAGCACGGGCCCTGGGATTATAGGAATTCATACCTGGAGACCCGTTCGGGACGAATCTGATCCACTGATTTGCCAATCCGCCACCGAGGCCTATACCAACACGAGCCTGACCAGGTCCCAAGCCGGTGTACTGTGATGAGACGGTCAGGGACGGAAAAGCACCCTGCATTACGGGTTCAATGCCGGCCGGACCAAATTTCATAATAGGAAGTTTGTAATGAAGACGTCACAGTATCCGGAACTTGCAACCAAGTACTTGGACCGACTCGGCAAGAAGACACGGGTGGCGGATGTTCATACAAATCTATAAGGATCTCCCATAGCTGTTCATCCCATTTCAATATTCATCTAAGCGGCAGATGCACACGGAAGAAAAATCTGGCGAAAACTTTGTTACTGATTTCATATTATGGACTAGTCAACTTCACCGGTTGGGGATGTATATGAACCACCGCCGACGACCAGTTTTCATACCTTTACCAAGCGTCAAAGCCTGGACCATTTCCACTATTCTTCCAGGACTCATAGCCTCCGCATTAACCTGGATTCTTTCTCGAGACGACTAGTCCCCTGTGTATCAACATGCATACGTCCTAGTAGACGTAAGGCACGATATGGTACGGAACGGCCTTCTTGTACCTGTTCCAGTCCTCGCCATACTTCGCAGTGCAAGCCACGTCATCTCTGCCCTCGCGGTGGATGAGCAGGGTAGCGAAGTAGAGCACATAGAAATATGTGAAAATCATACCCCAGCCCCTAGCCTGATCCTGGACAACGATGCGGCCGTCAAGCATGGTAGCGGCATGCGAGGTAGCAATAGCACTACCAGCAGACAGAATGGTGTATCCAGCGATGCCGGTGGGCAGACTGAAAGGAGAGGCCTGCATCCAGTCTCCCAGGTAGTTCATATGGCGCGATCTACCCCACCAGCCACCAGCTAGAAGCTTGGTGCCACGCTTGGTTTGGATGAAAGGCAACTTGGCAACCTTGGGATCGTTGGGGTTGGCACGGAAGAGGTTCTTCTGCGAGTTGGCAGCTCGGAAGATGTACAAGCCGAGACCGAACAGACCAGAGAAGGCAGCAACACCAGTCCAGCCCAAGTGAACGGGGTAAGTAGAGAGATACCGTGTTTGAGTGGAGTACAAGAACGGTACCCAAGCAAGATCACCGAATGCCAACATGTAGCCGAAGCCGTCAGTTGTGATATCCATCATGGTCATAATGCCGGCCTCCAAGTACTGTCCATCAAGCACGTAGAAGGCCTGGAAGGCGGTAACAAAGAGAATACTGTCGGAGACATAGCCATAAGTTCTATACTGCTTGGCGACAAAAGCAAGGTCCATCAAGATCCAGCCGGTTAGACCCTGGCGCATCTCACAGAAGGTCTTTAGGTCGATCTCGCCGAATATGGGAACAGTGATACGGGGATTCAATTCACGGCCAATGTAGAAGTCGTAGATGAGATTGCCAGTGTGTCCACCCTTCGCGAGTTCTCGCATGTCCTTGTTGGGGTAGTTTGTGTCAACGCTGAAGCTCGTGATGTATAGGTATACGGCCAAAAAGAAAGAAATGAGGATGTTCGCGGTCAGCAGCTGCACGTAGTTGTCTGTCATGTAGGTCCAGGCAATGAAGTCTGCACCCTTGAAGTATGTGCCAATGGCGCAGATGACCAGATGGACAATGGTGGATGAGAAGGCTGTAACGTGTCAGCGCGCAGATTCCGGAGGGCGAAGCGTAAGATGCGTACAGTTCAAGTAGTATTTCAAGGGCTTGCCGTGCTCAGCCAGCTTAGTTCCGTACACCTCCTCAGCAGGTAGAACCTTCCACAAGATCAAGCTGAAGAAGTGGTAAGCCAAAGTGACACCGGTCACCTCCCAGCTATGAAGACCGCTCCAGCCAGGCCAGCCAACCTCAGTCTTGAGCCGCTCCAAGCTGAAGGTGCTCGGTGACAGAAGTGACGGTGCGGGACATCCCGAAACGTCATTGCAGAGGAACGCGAACGTGTACAGCAGAATCGGAAGACCGACGACGATGCCGAAGGCACCAAATCTATGCAGGTTGGTAAGTCAAAATGAAAATGTCAACATCAACGATGATGAGATGAGACGAAGCAAAACACAACAGGATAGACACTTACGGGCCGCCAAACTCGTAGTGAGGCATTGTGAAAAAAGAGCTTCACCGCAAAAACAAGCTCTTTTCAATCAATCGGCACCAGCGACCGAGGCGAGAGAGAGAACGAGCGAAGAATTGAAAGTTGGTGATGAAAGGGAATATCAATGACGATAGTGACATTTGTTGAAGCGCGTTATAAACGAAAAACAGGAGCCCGCAAAATGCAACTGTACACAAATAGTTTAGCCCTTTGCTGGCAGAACGGGATGTTTCCTGTAACAGACCCACTCTTGGCAGCCCGATTCGTATCCGGGTTGGCTGTTTTGATGACAGATTCTCGACTCTGCTTCCCTTTCTTCAACCAAGAGTGGGTTGGAGAGGTTTACTGGCAACTGTTGCCGCGAAGCTCCAGCCTCATTTATTACTCACCACAGACGGTGGCTAGTGATACGCAAGAAAATGAAATTAAGCGGTCGCGCCACAGGTACTTAATGTTTTCTTGATTGAATGAAGCTAATTCCGTCGCTCTAATTGGTCCGCAGTATGTTTCCCATTTGGGACAGCTTCCATGGAAAATGGTAATATAAGCTGGTGATGATTAATCGTCATGGCGAAAGCTTCATGCCAAACAACTAAAGACATTATATAGAAAAGGAAGCTTATCGCGGGTGTGCTCAAACAAGTATAAAAGGTTCGAAAGTCCTCCTTTGAGATGGAATCACTCAAACCGACGTCCATCAATAAGCCACGACTTCACTTGCCTCGTCAATCTTATCACCAAGAGAGAGAAGTCATCCGGACATCTCAAGTCTTGATCGAGATATAAATCCGGGTCCTTTCTAAGAAATCACAATGTCTCAAGAGCGCAGTCACGACGCCCTCGTAACGGTAGCCGCCAGAGCTCCTTACGAGGTGCGCAAGTTTCTAACCGTATCTCCCAAAGGTGATGAGATCATGATCAACGTTAAGTGGACAGCATCCACACCACTCGATCTCCATCAAGCCGACGGCGGCTTACTAGTCGAGCATCCCATGAGGACAGGCTCTACGAGTGCCGGAGTCGTCGTCGAAGTCGGACCAGATGTTAAGCACTTAAAGGTCGGCGATGAGGTCTTCGGGTTCGCGCATCAGAAGCCTGAGTGGAAGGCCCATCAAGAAAACGCTACAGCTCCGGAGTGGGTGTTCGGAAAGGTATGATAATGCGATGACTTTGAACTAAAAATTACTCATCAGTACTCACATTTGGACAGGTTCCGAAGGGTTTCACCCTGGAACAAGCCGTAACAATACCCGAGAATCTCGTTACGGCATTCAACACCATCTCTGCAGACCTACACCTGCCCACACCCTGGCCGAAGCCGGACGGCTACAAGCCACCCAGGGCAAATGATCGCATTCTGATCTGGGGCGCTGCATCGTCCGTCGGCCAGCTCACGATCCAGACGCTGAAATACTACGGCTACGAACACATCGTAGGGACTGCCTCGCCACGACATCACGGGTATCTCAAGCAGAAGATTGGCGCTACCGAGGTCTACGATTATCGGGATCCCAAGGTCATCGATGAGTTGCTCGCTTCAGCTAGGCGCAATGGGCAGAAAGGAGGGGAAGAGCCCGCGTACCCTCTCATCGTTGACTGTATCGGCTCACAAGCTGGCTCGTTAACCCCCCTGTCGAAGGTCGCGCAGAAGGACGGCGTGGTAGCTGTCATGTTGCCCGTCATATTGACCTATTCGACCGATGACACTGTGCCACAGTACTCGATGGATGCCGGGGCGAGCGTGGAATGGGCTCCCGGCGTCCGGGTTGCTGGCGTGAGGACTCATTTCTATGCAAAGGTAAGGGACAGATTAAACCCCACCTCAGCTCATCGTTCCTTGAGTCATTCCAACTTGCTAACACCGCGACAATAGAATGAGATGTTCAAGGAGAAGTTGCAGAGCGAGATCATGCCGGCGTTGCTCGCCCAGGGTGTGGTGCAGCCGAATCGGTACCAGATTATCGAAGGCGATACACTGCTTGAGAGGGCCACGAAGGCGTTGAACGCTATGCGCGAAGGTGTCAGCGGTGAGAAGCGTATCTGGAGAGTTTCAAATGCTTAGGAGCCCTTTCTGTGTGTTATATCTCTGATGAGGGATTCTTTGACTATAGAATGATTTTTACCGTTCTTTTGAGAAATTGTATATACTACTAGCCCACCCTTCTGGATTAACAGTTGAGGCAAGATGTTCCGGAGCCTACAGTCTTCTTCTGAAACATGCCTTGGACTATTTCGACTTCTTTCATGTAAATCTCAAGTCCAGATTAAACATAGTGCACGATCATTCTCGAAGCAATCCGACTTTCATCATGTCATCCACGCCCCTCTCTAACACATGTACACGCCACGATGTCGGGAGTATACTCCATCGTCAAAAGGTATTGTGAAGAAATCCCCACAATCTCCAAAAATCTACTCTATCACATTCCGAGTGACTCGAACAAACATGCATGTCTCAGCCTGTCTGTTCCCCATCCTCCCATGCATATGATCCCCACAGCTCCGCTCCGGGTCCGAGTCATTGATTTCCTTCTCCGTCTTTTGGGGACATCCAATACAAATCGTGCGTCACATTTTGCCTATCGATTCCAGCATGGATGACCTGAGTAAATATCCTTGAAGTGGCAATTTAATAATCAAAAAAAATATAGTCAATATCGAAGACTCCGTACATTTTGAACATCAAATTGCCACTTCAAGGATGTTCACTCATGTAAAGCGTGCTAGGGTCGGCATATACTCTTCAAAAAAGGACTATATTCTTAAAACATATGTCACTCCCAGAGTCCTGCATATGCCTTGTTTTTAGACAGTTAAATTCGATGTCATCACATTTCTTAGTCCTATGTCCACAAGACGAATATGTAAGGGGGCTTGCTTAGCTAGTGCCGCATTCTCTAATACGCGACACGATTCAAAATTCAACTTGCCTTGTCCGAGAATATTAAAACGTGAGGTACTAGATTACTGGATAAGCTCACTAGACGTAAAAACCTTCTTCCGGTCTATTCCTCATTACTGGGAAAGAAGCCCCAGATGTCTCGTTTAGGCAAGGCAATTGCAGATGCATGAGGATTGCCAGAAGGGTAGGTCCCTGTACTGAGATACACAACTGGATCGCAACATGGAACATCCTAGTAAGTTGTCCTTCTGGTATTAAGATATTGAGATCAAGATGCCAGATTTCTAGAACTCAATCACAACTTGGCAGACGCCAAAGGCGTGACTAATGAACTACATGACAATTCTAGGTGAGCTGAAGAGCTAGGCTGCTATTACGCCAATGTCCACTTTTGGAGAGGTGTGTATGTTTTGTGTGTCTAGCCAACCACTTGGGCGTGTGCAAGCAAGCAATAGTATAGATCAGGTGAGGTGTATATGCTTACCTGATCGAGCTGACCGTAGTGTCTTCTACGTACTGCCTGCTTGGCACTGGCCAAGCAGCTGAACAGTAAAGGCCGTCATAACCATACCATACTATGGTCAGTCACATCTCCGCACTCGCCCACACCCTCCCAAGTGCCGGGACAGATTACAACCTACACCAATCCAACCCTATCGTATGTAAGCCAGAACAAGGTTACAGGGTGGTTACAGTAGGTATGTAATGTGGAACGATAGCATGACGCGGACAGGATGACAGAAGATAAATTTTGATCACCATCTCGGCAAGATTGGCATGGACAACAAAGAAAAAAACGACCCCTCTTCGAACTAAACGGAAAGAGATAGAAAATCGGGAGGTAGAAGGAAGATGACTTGGCACGATGTGGAAAAACCTGGATCCTGGATCGAGGAATTTCCCAAGACAAACACTGCAGTTCCCTTATTCCGTTTAAACAAAGAGACGGACGAACGGACCGAAATATAGGCGGTGTAGGGGGGATTTTTCATTCTCCCATATGATATGCAAGATTTGCAAGTACATACAGATATGAAAAAGTGTGTGTGTTCGTACAAAGATCATGAGACGAGGTCACTCACCTCACTACACAGTCCTTGACCAACACCACCACCACCACCGCCGCCACACCCACACTTGAGAAAGCAAACGGAAGACGGTGTAAAGGAAAAGAGTATAGAGTATGGGCATGACAAGAAAGCATAACATCCATGCCACACACATACCTCGCATCTGCAAAGCAGCTATGACTGCGTCTGCGCCGCACCCACCGATAAGGCATGATGGAGACAATGGAGACTAGGGCGCGGACTACCACGACCTACATGCATGCATTGCATCGCGACGTACGATGGCGTCGATTCTCGTAACATACCCGGACATAAGTGGGGCAGAGAAGCATACTGTATGTTTGTACTGTACTGTATCATATAGGAAGTAGGTGTAGATGGGCCCTGCTGCTTGCTGCACCGAGGAGTCATAAGCATCATCACCCCTCCTACGATTGGGTGGTGCGGGGTTCGAATCTCTACTGTAGGTAGGGGTCCAGGTCCAGGTCCTCAGGTCCTCCGAGTAGTATACTGGATGAGAAGTGTGGAGTGGGACGGGTACACACCTCATAGGTCCTGAACCGTTTGCGGCAGAGTTGTACTCCGTATGAGTAGTGAATGGGTGTAGAGGTGAGTGAGTGGTGCAGTTGCTTGATTGTGGAGAAAATCAGATGTGTAGGAGGCACGAGAGAAGACACACACCCCTCCCCACTCTTGTCGGCGGCCTATCTCAGGCAGACATGGCCGTGGCTGTGTGGGAGATGCCAATCAGAAGCACCAATTCCGGATGCCTTGGCTAGGCAGACAGTGCCGCTAAAGTGGTCAGTCGACCGCCGAGACGGCGCGCGGGAGATGAGCAATACCACACCAATCGACCGACGGTCGAACCCCGCGGTGTGGCCAATCTGGCGGGGCATTTTCTCTTGACTCGATTTTTTTTTTTGACGTGCGACGCGATGTGATTTGCGCCTCAGTGACTGTAGTCGGTCAGTGGCTTGAGGTTATTCATTCATCACATAGCACATATGATTTAGGATTGTTCAAGACACCGTCAGGTTTTGTTTGAATGAACTGTTTTTTTATTCATTGATTGAATGTCATTGATTGATTGAATGATCTGGTCTTTCCAACTCATTCCATCTCATCGCCAGACATTGACGTCTTTGCATTCCAAGTAATCCGTTGTACATGCAATTTAAGACACGTCGCATTATCTGTTATCCGTACAAATGCTTTCCCTCCATTATCCTAAGACCGTCTCTTACAATCGGTGGTATAGTTTGGTATCATCTAATAAAACATCGCTCCCTTGTGAAAACCCAAACCAAGAAAGCAAAGCTGATCTATAAGCTGATACCAGAGTAATTCGAAACGCCTGACTGAACATTGCCGTCTAGTTGTGCCCTGGGTATTTTTTGTTGTAGTTTGACATTGTCTTTTTTTTTGTTATCTTTTGAGACGTAATGATTTTTTTGTGGTTTTCTTTAGTGGTAGAGGGTCTGGCGAGCCTTGAGTCGCTGTTTCATTTCATCTGTTTCGCGTTCGCGTTGCCTTTCGACCATTTTCGCGTGCTTCTTGCGCTCCTTCCTGTCGTGCTCTTCTTGTAGGGCAAGACGCTCGGTTGCCGAGATGACAGGGTCGATTGAGACGGATGGGCGTCTGTAGTTGCTTGAAGGTCTCGTCAGTCGGTTGGCAATGACTTCATTGGCGCGATCAATCTTGCTTTGTCGCTCATGCTGAATGGTATCCGGGGCAAAATGTACTGATGATCGCCTCCGGCGACGGCGCTCTTCCTCATCAGTGGTTGTGGAGCTGGTCTTCGACGATGAGGTCTTGCGGCTGTGGCCCTTAGA
Organism: Xylariaceae sp. FL0255; assembly: GCA_022578795.1. Classification (NCBI taxonomy): domain Eukaryota; kingdom Fungi; phylum Ascomycota; class Sordariomycetes; order Xylariales; family Xylariaceae; species Xylariaceae sp. FL0255. The sequence goes on along the minus strand of MU389016.1, from coordinate 15,168 downwards.
TTCGATGATCTCAATGTTGATGTTGGGTCGGTGAGACGAAGTTGGGCCATCCTCGTGGCTGCGACGAGAGGACAGGCGCTCCTCAAAAACTTCGACAGTTGGGCTTCGGCGAGGCGATCGCGAGAGAGGAGACGTGGAGATTGGTGAGTAGTCCTCAAAGCTTAGGCGATCACCGCTATTGTGGCGTTCATGGCGAGAAGATCGCTTCTTGGAGATATCCAGATACTTGGTGTCACCAATGTAGATTCCTGAGCGCCGCCTGCTTGAGCGGTCGGAGGAATCTGAGGCGTGACCAGAGTGGGAGGACAAGGGCGGAGTAGGTGGGAACGGGTCGTGGTTGTATGTCTTGGTCCTGTCGCAGGGATAGCCATCTCGTGAGCGTGAGCACGTCATGAGTACCGGCCTCGGTTGTAGGCGACCGTCAGCCATCATGTCTGTGTAGATATGCTCTTTGCACATTTTGGAATCGGTTGCTTTATCGACTCGGGTGGTTCTTGGTAATGTGGGTTGAACAACCCTCGGGGGGAGTGTAGCCCTCCTGGGGACGTAAGCTGGATATGAGTGTGGCTCAAATATGAGCTCTTCTTGGTCACGACGTTGTCGAGAACCGCGAATTGTGTTGTTTATAATGACTCTGGGTGAGGATGCCACGGCGCCCGAAGTGTCTGGTCGTTTTAGAGGAAGATGTCGCAGTACACGTACTGCGGGAAGCTGTAGTAGGAGAGAGTTGGTATAAGCGTTAGAGTAAGGGATGTAAGTGGTCTAGTATATATGACTAAAGACTCGTGATAGTATGAGACACTGATCAATATAACACGGATTGGACAAGAACTGAAAGGGGAATGAAGTGGAGGGCCTGATCCCTTATATGCTAGGAGAGAGGGACGAGGGTATTTTGTAGGTTTTTGTGCTTCCTGCGCGGCGGTCGATATGACGGGGATGCCTGGGAGGGAGGGTGTGTGTTTAATCCATGTCCCTGTCCATGTCGTCTTGGCGGATCTCTGGATGCCTAGCATTTTAATCAATTCCCACTTTCCTTCCGGGTCTAACGGAAAAGGAAAGGTCGTTGAAACACACACCACGGTCCACGCCTAATGTGTCCACAGCCATGAGGCGAAGCTCATAGAGTTCCTCCTCCCGCGTGGCTTATGTTTGCTTAAACACTGCAGTTTCAAGAACATGGTGACATCCCGTGAATTGAGGGAACCCAGCTCAATATGAGCTACGTGATTCTCGAAATGAGGTTAAAAAAAATGGATGAATGAATGAATGAAGGTTTTCATGCTTGGTCTTTCTGCCGCTCACTTCAACATGAAACAAGCAAGAGTTGAGGCGGCCCGTGTTGGGCATGACCAGCAGCTACCCAAATCCGAAAATCCCTCGACCATCCCAGGATAAAAATAAAAAAAGAATTGGTGCTGGAGGAACCCGCCAACCTCTGGCTAGCCGGCAAAAATGTAATAAATTATTTATTCGTCATAGTAATGAGATATTGATTTACTGGGCCCAGCTATTAGGGGGTTCTACAATGCAACAATTCATCTGTCACTTGCCGTCACAGACATAAGTGCCGCCAGAAGAAGAAAGAAAGAAAGCAGGAGATTTCTGAGAACGCGCGACAGCTAGTTTGCGCCAAGCTTGAGCTTTGCGCAAATAGGCACGCCGAATCCAAGACATGCTTTGAGTCGGGGTGGTTGACTCACAGCTGCATGCAAGATGCTGTCTGCTGCTGTGGTTGGCCGTTGTCGGTCCTGGCAGCCTGGAAATTTGGGGACAAGTTGCATATCAGTTCGCAGCAGCTCGTTGCAGTTCCCTAGCGACGAGCAACGTGTGCCGACGTCCAATGTGAGGTGTAGTCATGGTGGTCCCGACAACACTTATTCAATCCATCCCGTCATTCCTCAGTGATTCGGGGAATGCGGAGACAGGGAGCCACAACGTTAACAAAAAAGAGCACAGCCCATTCTTCCCGCCATGCAAGGAACTACGACATACATTACTGACGGAAACTATCGCGATCTATCCTGCACACAGCCTAGGTCACATTGAACAAAGTGTAAATTTGATTGCAGAGCCTCAATGATCACACGTTTTTTTTTTTTGCCATCATGAACTATGATTCTTGTAAAATTGCCAGAAAAGAGGACACATACATCGTGGGTTGCGTACTGTAAAGCAAGGACAAGAAAAATGGAAATTCCAGAACCGAAACCCACTGCTTCGTCAGAGTCACCAGACAGGGGTATGCCGAGCTGAGTCCTGCTGAACGTTCTCCCGAAAATAAAGGAAGGAATTTTGAGAGGTAAAATTTGGAACTTCTAAAGTGGGAAACGAGCCCCACCATTTGATGCCTAAACTGGTCCTGTCTCGCATGACAAGCTGCCCGACGCTCATAGGCTGAAGATCATCCTCAATTATAGGCTGCTATGATGCTCTGATATACCCCCAATTTGGCAATGCATGGGAACCTCGCCGGTTGCCTGGACTACTCGATATCGTTGTGCCGCACTCTCTCCTCAGTCCTCCTGCGATGGAATGGGATGGAGTCGGTGCGGCAATGTCAAGGCAACCGCCCTCATGATCATCTCCAGTGCAACACATACTACATGCCTGACACGAGAAACCTCCTTGCTGCGGGTTGTAGACAAAAAGTACGAAGTACCCATCAACACTCCGAACCTAAAAGAATGCCAATGCCCAATGCGCAATGCGCAATTCCCATGCCAGCGCCAGTTGGTCAGATGGCAACGGGCGATTCATTGGATGGAATTTTGAGGTAACTGTAACCATCAACAAGGAAAATGGCATGACAACAGGACAACGGTTGGCAATTCATTCTTTTCTTGTTTTTATTCTTCTGTGGCATTTTCATTTCTCCCAATCGCCGCGCGTCTGGCGTTTGCCGTGTCAACCCATCAGCATGACGCGAACCATCCGGCCGCGAACACACACACACACACACACACACACACACACACACACACGCCCTTGCGACGGACGAAATTCCAGGATGGCAGTACAAAGGATGGTGAGATGATGCCGAGCCGAAGGAAGGTGTACACATACACTGGAGTTGGGCTTTTAGTCCCTTTTCTCGTTTTCGCCACCGCTCACCGAAATGGTTCGGTGTCTTTGCTCTGCCAAGGTATGCTATTGCTGCTTGTGTGAGTATAACTCCGTTGCTCTGACGCTGGCGCTGTCTGGCTCAACGTCGCTCTTTGGCTGTGAGACCTCACACCATTACATTCCTGAAATTTGCGCCTGATCCCCATGAATGATTGATGCTGCGTCAGCGTTTCAAACAAGGGGCAATCATGTCCCCGGACTTACTTCTGATGAGACCTATTATTAATTACCTATCACTTACGAGAAATGCTATCGTTCCCGCTTAATAGTGAGAGGCCAATCTGATGGCAAATCTTCGGAGTACCTTTCGCAACAAGGTTCCCACTGCATTTTCGATGCCCGCCCACCGTTTCACCAGCTGACTCGATTCATGTTGCATTGGCATTGAGGCTTTGCGCTGCTGAAGGATCGCTCCTCCTCTCTCACTTCTGGCCCCCAAATGCTTACGGGAGGGGCTTTGGGCTGGAGAAAGCTATTGCATCGCGCTGGCTCCCTCCCCTGGAGAGGCAACCGACTTAATTTTGTTTGAAATTTCCTTGGAAATTTTGCCCTAAATGCTGACCATGAAGTTTCGTAGGCTTGCTTACTTTGCTTGGGATGAGTAGCACGTAATGAAAGACTGAGGCAGAAAATCATCAAACCACACACCGGATGTTCTCCACCCAACACCCATTTTTTTTTTGGTCCGTTAGTGGCGAGTGTGAGGCTTTCAGCCCTACATTGGGCTGAATTTGCACCAATTTCCGAACCGCTGCTGATTAAGTAAACGGAAATTCCCTTCTCTCGGCCTTTCCCACATTCCCGTTTCGGGAACGAGTTAGGACTAAGGCGATTGACCAATACAGTTCGAAAGCTGCTGCTGCAGTGGAAATTGATGTCGTGCATGGAGGCTTAGCACAGCCATAGGCTGGAGCAACTTGCTCCCAACAAACACCTCCACCCCGATTTCCTGAGATAAACTGCAAGTCATTACTGGTCGAAAGCTTTGTGCTGCATATCATGGCCCATTTGTGGCCCGGCCATAGCCGTCGCATCTACTGTTTCGAGAAGCGCTGTCAATTGTTCATGTTGGTTTCAAGAGCACTGAGCCCCGATTGAACGACGACCTATAGACATGTTAGCGCTTTCCCAGGCAGTTGGTTCCCACAATCTCATCTGCAAGAAACGAATCTTTTAGCTACGCAATTGAACAATAAATTCCTTAAAAATATTCACTGCCTTGTTCGACAATGGTAATACCCCCGATGGCTCCGGGGCTGCGTCATCGGGGTTACCGATGATCATCCGTTAGCGATGATGCCCCTGAGCAACCATAGCTACCCTTCAAAGCAGATAGGGTAACCACCACCATCTCCCACCCACTTCATTACAGGTCAGTCCAATAGCATGGTGCCATATGGAATGGCTGTCGGTAACACAACATACCAATTCACCATCGCGTTCGGTCTGGAGGAGAATTATTAGGTTTCTGCAGTGAAAATTCCAAGAAATCACCTTCCATTCTTTTTTTAAAGTGCGTCATCGCACAGAATTGAAAGATAAAAAAGTGCAGTTTCACTAAAGAGATATCAATTGATTCGCAGTGCGCTGTGCCAGCCGCGCCCCCTTCTTCGTGGACCCAATTGTCCGTCCTTTTTGCCACTCGTGCTGCTCGAGGGAAGGAGGAGTATGATTATCATCAATGTACCTTTTTTTTTCTTGGAACAATGGACAAGGCAACCGTCTATCCAATTATCACGGGGACACATCTTAGCTTCAAATGACTAGGCCGGTGAGAACGGCTTCTTGTCTGCCGCGCGGCACTAAGGAGAATGGACTTATATACACCAACCGTCGTCCGAGGTATATATCGTGAGAAGTGGACTGATAGCTCAGCGCTAAAGTTATTGGCAGCCTAAATAGAAGGAAGAGAGCCACAGACTCCTTCTTGCACGAGGCTATCGTACATCGTGGTCTGGCCAAGAGAGTACTACTCTCCAAATGGTTATGCACCGAGTGACGGACTGATTGATTGACTGACTCGGGCCAACATGCAGCTGTTGTCTGGTTTCGTTGATCTCTCTATGCCTATTCTCCTGTCGTCTCATTTCTACTTTCTCCTCCTCGGCATTTGTCAGGTCACGCCAGATCATCTGCCTGATCTCCAACAACACCATGGCAAACGAATGAACTAAATTTTCTGTTTTTCTTAATTTTTCTCTATCATCTCGCCTTCTTTCTTTCCCTCACCGCCAAATGCAAAAGCAAAAGCAGCAACGCAACCCCAAAAGAGCAACGGAACCAAACCTCGGCAAGACGGACTGGCAGGTGTCATGTCGCCTCCTGTTGGTTCGTGGGGTAGCACACCCTTATAACAAGCCACTTTAGACTGCAAAGCCGTTGACTCGCACCGTGGCAGGTATTGGAGGGGGTGTGTGCTTTCGTCCTGCTTCTTGCTTCCTGTCACTTGTCAATAGTCACGGGAAAAGCAATTGGGCAGCATCTGCATCTGTACTTGCATTTACGCTGGCACTGGCATGTATAATCAGTCGATCAACGGTGTGAGCGTGTCTTTCTTACCCCGTGTCATCCGCCTCCTCCGCCTCTTGCTGCTACTGCTGCTTGCTGCAAGTGCGCATTGACGTGTTGTGACGCTGCACTACTCGGTATGTACATACATACAAGCTCGCTTGCTTGCCTGCTTGCTTGGGGCTGTAGGATGGGGGATCGGTACTAGCCGGCTGCGCGACGCATAGCATCGCGTACGGTGACACCGAAAGAGGCTTGATCGGGCTGGGCCGTCGCTGTGGGGAGAGTCAGATAAAGATACAGACTGCTGTACTCACCCGTCAGTCGGTATACACATGCCAACAGGCAAGTGCATGTAGGTCTGTAAGCTTGCCCCAGCGAGCCTTGCAGAGAGCCTGCCGGCCGGATCTCGCCAACGTCAAAATGCTTGATTCTTGATGCATGCAGTGTATGTAAGCCGTATTATATGCCTACTAACCCAATATACGGAGTAGGGCGATGTCGTAATGCGCGCTGCGCGTCGCGGTCGTATTGGAAATGATGATGCTCTCTCGACCGCCATTTCTATGCTCTCGATCAATTATTCGATAGAATTCATTGCAGTTTGCAGTCTGCATGGTTGCCTTGCGTGGTGGCTCGGTCTTTTTACTTATTCGAGCCTGAACGCCTGAGAAACCTAAAACCTTGAACCTGGTGATTGCTGCATTGAATTGGCATTGGGATGAATTGATTCGATCGAGTTGAGTCATGGGGGTGCTGCTATGTCTAGGTAAGCCGGATGGCTGTTGATGATACCTTTCGCAAGATGACACGTTGGACTAGACATCACGGAAGGATCTCACCGGTTGTTACAACCTTCAAGTGACCGAAATCTATACGTATTCTCACCTCCGAGACGTGGGAAGTAAGCCGAGCACCGATTTCCAATATTCAAGTGCTGCGATCCGATCAGCCGGAAGCCATGTTTATGCCCACTGACCAGTTTGAGGTCATAATCTTCTATTGGCATAGATCCATAGAGTGACCTGACAATTGCAACCCGTCTTCATTCGCCCCCATCGATTATTGTAATCGGAAGTCAAAGTTGAACTCCATCTCGAAATGGTCACAAGTTCGGCTGTCTCCTTTCTTAATGAGATGCCTTTAAGCAATATGAGTGGGCAGGCTTCAGCCGTAAGATAAATTTGATTGCACTTATCTGGGCAACATGCAAATGGATTGTTGATGTACCGTCATTTTGTGCTTACTTATTTGAGCCTCACGATCATGCATTTGGCCGAGTAGATGCTATAAACAAGTTTATTAGGTAATGGAGGAGTCTTACACGCCTAGCTGGTCACCTGTCTCGCATTTCTTCATTCTGACTTTATATACTCTATCACCTGATGTCTCTTTGAAATTGTATCGTGGAAATGAAGACATGATGATCGTCATTTTGATACCTCTAGTCAGGTCTAAGATGGAAATGTCTAAGGGAAGCTAACATGCACAACCCGGGAGCTGCGTTGCGCCAAAGACCTCAGAATGTGCAGTTCCTCAAAAACATCTTCCTCATCATGGGGAAGAGAAAGTTTCCAGAAAGGGCCATGTGACTCTGAGCAGAGAGGCCGGTGAACCTTATGGATGCCCAGCGCGGAGGTCGTTAGTCCGTCAGTTGAGGGGATCGTGAAAACTTAAAATGCTTAGAGAAAAAAGGCATATATAATCGTGTCTATCCCCCACCGATATGAGGAAGCGAATCACTGGCTCCCAATTTTATCAAGATCTCATCTAAGACCATCTAAGATCAACACCATTGAACGATTATCTCAAACAACTATCATCTCGATTACTTATCCCAGAGTAGAAGACATCAGTCAAAGAAAAGGTACCCATCCAGGCTCTCCAGGGGAGCAAGTCAGCTACTTCGTAGGTAGTACCGGCTTTGCTGATCATCGATACAGAAAACTCTCACATACAAGCATGTCCAACTCGACACTGACAGACACATATATCCTGGAGTGCATGCAATTGATGCACGCCGGGCTCACCACCGGTATCCGAAGGCGAAGCGAACTATCTTCATCTACACTCCGCACAGGACCCTCCACACGGATACCCACCACGGATGCCAAGGACAGCGTCATCTCGAACGTAGAACGTGTCGGAGGTACCAACCATCCCGTGGCTTTCGCAACAATAGAGCCCGGATGCATAAGCCAGACCATCTCAGCCATCAGCTGGCTTGCGAAGCCGGAAGTCGTCAACGACGAGCTCAACCCAGCGTACCTGGCGCTCGCACGGTCGGGTTATCATCTCCAGCGCCGGCTCCGGATCCCGGACTGGCTGGGGCTTTTCTCGCCGGGCCCGGCACGACTGCAGACTAGTGAGGGGGCACTTTTCGTCTGCTTCTTCCTCTTTCAGTTGACATTGTGGCTGGGGCTATTACCGCTCGTTCTCTTCTTCCAACCTAAGCCTCGCGACCTGCAGTTATTGTTCTTTGTGTACCTCGCAGTCGTCGTAGGACCTACGATTGCGTCCATGTGGGCTTTGTTTCGAATTGATAAACATCGGCATCTACAAGATGATGACTACGGATCGAATGATACTCAAGAAGAACAATGAGAACGAAAGGTTTTGTACAAACCGACGCGTTTGATTGACACATAGGGTTTTATTCTCACATGGTTGTTGTCGAGTTTTTGAAACATAGTAACCGTCATGTATATAATTTACTTGACAGAGAAGCAATTCGCTGTATCGGGAATAAGTCGATCATGAAGATGCCTTGACTGTAGCTGGATGAAGCTGAACATGACATGCAGGGATTCTGATTGGATATAGAGAGTGGGGGATCTCTATAGGGTAAGCCATCCCCAACTTCGTCGCGTCGCGCACCCTGGAACAGAACAATTGAAAAATTAAATTGAATCCCGCATCTCCAGACTCTAGCGATGACATAACAGCTTTCCTTCAACATCTTGCCCAATGCACTTTGGCGTCTCCCGGCCGAGAGCGCCTTTCTCCAGACACCTTGCGCAAAATGTTTTCAGGTCATCATCGCCATGCAAGGCCAGCCATATACCGACTATCTGGCGAGGAGCGGCGGCCATCTCTTCAACAGCAGTCTTGCAGAACACAACTCAGATGACAACGTTGAAAGGCGAGCCTTTTGACCGCACAACGCTCGATTATCTACTCCGGAATCGCTTCTTCTACGGTCCGACAGCCAGCGCCTATGGGTATGTCCTCCATATCCCACCTCTATCCCATTCAATGACTTGGCTGACATCGACCACTAGCGGATACGCTGGACTCTACGACCTCGGGCCCCCGGGCTGCGCATTACAAAATGCCATCATCGACACTTGGCGTCGCCATTTCGTACTCGAAGAGGGCATGTACGAAATCGATTGTCCTATCATAACTCCCCAGAGAGTCCTCGTAGCGAGTGGCCATGTCGAACGATTTACCGACAAGGTCGTGCGTGACAGCGAGACCCAAGAATATTTCCGCGCAGACCATCTCCTGAGAGATACCCTGGAAGAAAGAATAAATCCCAAGCTTACCAAGGCTGGGAGAAAGGCGAAGAAAAACAAAGAGAAGGCCACAAATTCTATGGAAGTCCCGAGGATCACCAAAATCTCCGATAATCTGAAACGAGAGTATGAAGACGTGTTGGCCAAGATCGATAACTATACCGCCGGAGAGCTTGCTGAACTCTTCTTGAAATATGAGGTCTTCAGTCCCAATGGCAACCCTCTTAACAAGAAAGTAGAGGAATTCAATCTCATGTTTGCCTTGGGTGGAGTCGGTCTGCAAAATAGACCAGCATTTCTACGCCCTGAGACTGCTCAGGGTCAATTTCTTAACTTCACAAGGCTTCATGAGCTAAACCAGAATAATCTGCCATTTGCTTCCGCCTCTATTGGCAAATCCAGCCGGAATGAGATCTCCCCCAAGTCTGGACTGCTCCGTACCAAGGAGTTCACCATGGCCGAGATCGAGCATTATGTTGATGCCGAGGGCGATAAGAGCCATTCCCGCTTCAGTGAGGTCACTGATGTCAATATAAATCTGCTCATCCGTGAGGCACAGTCTCAGGGCAGAACAGACGCTACATCTATTACGGTTGGCCAAGCAGTTGAAGATGGTATCGTGAATAATGAAACTATGGGCTATTTTATGGCTCGCATACAGCTCTTCCTGGTCAAAATCGGCATTGATCCTGCCAAGATCCGATTCCGAGAGCACATGGAGAACGAAATGGGTAAACCCTCTTCCAACACTCGCAACCATATTGCACCAGCACGAAGCAGTCACTAATACTCATTATTGGTGTAGCACACTACGCCCGATATTGCGTCGACGCCGAAGTTCTTACTAGCTATGGTTGGGTTGAAGTCGTGGGTTGTGCCGACAGGAGTGCCTTCGATCTCAAAAGACATTCCGAGGCTAGCGGCGTCCCGCTCAAGGCGAAGACTCAACATCAAGAACCAGTGGAGATCACAGAATGGGTCATGAAGCGACATGGTAAAGAGTACAGCCGCCATTTCAGAAAAGACCATGGAATCGTTACCAAAGCTCTGGTCAAGCTGAACCAAGGCCGACTGGAGAAGCTGGCAAAAGAACTCAAGGAAAACGGCAAGATCGTTGTGGATGTCCCGGGCCTTAAGAGACCTGCCGAGATGACAACCGAGCACGTCGCAATCGACCTGGAGACGCGGCTTGAACATCACAGGACTCACTTTCCCCACGTCATCGAGCCTTCATTTGGTATTGGCCGCATACTGTACTGTGTCCTTGAAAACGTCTTTTGGTATCGAAAAGGCGACAAAGACCGATGTGTCCTGTCGCTCCCGCCCGCTATGGCACCCACCAAGGTCCACATCGTCTCGACTCGCGGTAACAACCCGGAATACCGCCCGCTGATGCACGAGCTTGGCGCAGCGTTCCGGCGGCACGGCCTGTCTTCTAAATTAGAGCTGTCCAAGGTTAACATTGGGAAGTGTTACGTGCGGGCCGACGATACCGGCGCACCATTTGCTATCACCGTCGACCCCATTTCGTTAGAGGACCAGACGGTTACGCTGCGCGAGCGCGACTCGATGGCCCAGGTCCGGGGTCCAAAGATGGAGATTGTAGATGCTGTCGTGCAGATCGTGAGTGGGACTATGACTTGGGACCAGGTGCTCGAGAAATTCCAGAGGAGAGATGTATTTGAAGATGATGCTACACCGCAGGAGGCTGAGGTGGAAGAAAAAAAGTGAGATGGCGTGGATTATTGATGGACGACTGCAGGACCTTTGTATAGTACATGTAGTCATTGTGAACAAAGTGTACATTACTGTAGACTATCATCCTCTCCAACCGTTGTAACTTACCTAAGGTACATTGATAAGAATTCCCGTCAGAAAGACCTCTTGACTTTTCAGTATTATGGTTAAAATGAAGAAGTGAAGCGTCTGACTCATCTTCATCGAGAGCTCAGAATTACTGCAAGAAAACAACAATTCGAGGGACTGTCCTCTACACAAGCAAGTCTTGTCGTCAATTGTGATCCTTGAGCTCGACACTAACCGTCATCTGCAGCACTAATCCCCTGGCCTACCTGGGACTCCGGACTTAAGGCCTTCGGCCTGGCATTGCCAAGGAACATCAGCACGTCATGGATCAGGGCTGACAGATCCCACATGCAAGATACTCCATAAATGGCACCAGTTTGGGTGCCTAAAGATGGGGAACTGTATCCATCACCGGTCTTTACAAGCATAATCGCCCTAAAGAGGGAAAATGGTGTGGTGTAAATTCGATCGAATCTGGACTAGTGCGAAGAGTTGTTCTCGCATAGGCCGCATTGGAACATCCGCCGTATCTGCAAATATCAAGATAGAAAAACCTCACTTCGCGTTAACCTCGACGTATCTCCGGACTTTGGGGTTGACAATATAAAAGGGGGATCTGGCGCAACGAGTTTTCCGAACTGAAAACTTCGAGATATTGTACATGCGGTAGGCAATTTTGTCTTTTGAGCACTCACCTGTACTCACTGTTCTGTTAAAAGATACGATCAAACTCTCTGACTTAGTCAACAACGACACAACCGACGCAATGGCGAAGACAGTCGTGCTCATCTCAGGTAAGTCTAAAACCAAACAACAACCCATACATCTTACCTACGTACCGCACCCAACTGAACTAACATATGTCACCAGGTGGCAACAGAGGCATAGGCCTAGAAACAGTCAAAGCCCTCTTGGAATCGATCAACGCCAGCTATCACATCTACATGGGCAGCCGAGACGAGTCCAAAGGCAGCACTATTGCCAAGACACTACCTACTGCAGGAGAGAACACGGTCCAAGCAATCCAGCTAGACATCACCTCGCCCGAATCCGTCTCCGCAGCCGTCTCCCGCGTAAAAGCGGAACAAGGCCGCCTGGACGTGTTGATCAACAACGCCGGTGTCAATGATGAGACGATCCCGGACCTGAAGGTGAAGATGCTGACGATGTATGATATCAATGTCGTCTCTGTGGCGAGGATGATGGATTCGTTCCAGGATCTTTTGCTGGTGCAGCCCAGTGAGGGCAAGATCCAAAAACGCATCATCAACGTCACATCCAGCATGGGCTCTATCAAAGAGCGGTACGACCCTGCCGCCTCAACCTACCTGCAGCCCTACACGGCGTATCGCTGTACCAAAGCCGCGCAGAACATGCTTACGGCGTGCACGGCGTACGATCTTAAGGATAAAGGGGTCAAAGTCACGGCTTTTAACCCGGGGTGGGCGGCGACTGAGTTGGGCGGGTTGGATCCAGAGCAGCTCCGGCAATGGGGTGCGATCGATCCCCGGGTTTCGGGACTGAATTGTCGGGATGTTGTTGAGGGGAAGCGTGATGATGTGAATCCACTGGATGGGATGGTTAGTATTGAGGGAGAGGTCATCAAATGGTAGTAGGCAGACTAGGTTTTTTTTTTCGATGTGCCTTGATGGGCATGGAAGCAAGGACGGAGGAAGACAGGCCTACAGTTGAATGGAATCGGAGAGAGGGACGAGTGTCGAGGGACGAGAGAAGGGGGAGGAGGACGAAGACGAACTCCCCGAGAATGAGGAAGGAAGACGAGGGACGAAGTCCAAGACTTGGAATAGGGGGCGGTTATTGCGGCTTTGTTTGACTCCAACCTCTGTCGTATTCATCCCATGTCGTCTGACCTCCTCATCAAGCTACCAGACCTGCTTTACCAAACCTTGTACCCAGCACTCGAAACGTTTCATTTGAAATTACCAGTTCAACAACACGTGAATTGTGATATATTCACAGGCTACGACGATGGCATATGCCACAAAGTCAGGGTAGTATCGAGGGTAGGGGTAGTATAATTGACACCCACCTTACCGCATTAGGAACTACGGAGGCATTCCCTCCGCGATCCTATCCGTAACAGCTCACAACCCACGCATGCCCCATCTCCATCCACAGGGCTCAATCCGGCAACCTGGTCCAGAGCTTTAGGCTTGGATTGGATTATAATAAAGTTCTTTGGTGAGAAACGGGAATGCAGGCCGGGGACTTTAATGACAAGGGTTTCGTTGTGTGTCGTGCATCCTCTTACCGAAAGCGGTATGTATCTTCTTATAAGTTGAGTTAACTACATCTGTTTACTTGGGTACGGGTGTTCTGAAACGACGTCCTTGATCAGTAATTATAGTTGAGTAATTGATGAAATAGTTGGACGTCATTGGCGGGGAGCGTTTGCTCCATGCTAACTCGATGTTTTTTATTAGTACTTCATCAAGAGAGGGAGACCTCTACGACTGGCAACCCCGAAGGTTCAAGGTGGAATAAACGCAGAGAAGGCTTCAGACGTAAATCAAGATTGTCTTCAGTCAGATCCGACTCAGAGTCGGGAATCTCACGATCCTCTATCACCAAGGCTCCTCAAAATTTCCTATATATAATTGCATCAAGTGTCAAGCATAAACAGCATGCGGCCCTTCTTTTCCCAACTCTTATTCAACAGTACATTCAGATTACGAGAACGAAACAAATAATACTACCTACCTTTTCTAACTACCATCCGGCAGCCACAACCAAATATCGACTATACAGATTGTGATTATTATTATGTTGACAGTTGCAAAGAGGAGCTGAACATACATGCATACATACAAGGAAGATCAGTGTCACAGTAAAAGAGACCAAGCGTTAAACAAACGGGCCCCCGTCCGAGTGAGGCAGGTCCAAATGCCGTTGACACCGTAGTTCTTGGCACGGGACCAACGCCGGCGCGCAGAGCTTCACCTCAACTCGGGGTACTCAACCAGCAACTCCCGCAACGTGCTACTTCTGCAAATCCATGTGCTAGGTTAGCTCCCTGTCCGGTCCTGATGATCATCCTATATGTGGATTTTTGGGGTCGTCCTGAGCATCTGAAATGGGTATCTCGAATTGGAAGTTGGAGTTTTTGCTTGACTACGATGGAATATAAAAAGGCGAGACGATTCGCCCTCCCTCTCTTGGGATTTTTGGATTTGGTTCTTCATCCCTCAAGAGCAGCTTCGCCTTTGACTCTATCCTACAAAAAAGATCATCAGGTGAAAGACTACCGACAACGAAATCAGAGAAAAGAAAAAATTGAAACAACAAGCATTCCCATCATGAAGGCCTCTCTCCTCACACTCGGCGCCCTCGCCCTGTCCAGTGCTTCGGCCGCGCCTGCTCTCTTTGAGCGTGGGGCGACGCAATGGATGGGTACAAGTCTGTAAGCGTCTATCACCAAACCGACAGCTATCTAACAAGAAGAAGAAAGAAACTCACATAGCTAATCACTATATCCCACTAGGTACTTCCTCCAAGGCCTAAGCGACTCGGACCAAAACACCTACATCGACGCGCTCTCCAACTACGGCATCAAAGTGGTGCGCATCTGGGCCAACTCGCAAGCGGGAGGCAACGCGTGCGAAAAGGGCAGCCAGATCGCCACCGCGGTCCCGGCCTACGAGACGAGCATCGGCAGCTATAACTCTGCTACGCTCGACGCTCTGGACTATGTCATGAACAAGCTCGTCGCCAATGGCATCAAGGTCATCATCTCGCCGCACGATGGCAATTCGCTTCTTGGGAATGGTGATTATCGAGAGTACGTCCCTTTTTTTTTTTTTTGCTTTACTTTTGCTGTGACCCATACGTGAAAAAGCAAAACAGGCTAACACACGCCTCTCTTTTTCTTCCCTTACGTACAGGGACATCTACTACCAAACCTACGGTTCCTCCGGCTTCTACACCAGCAGCGGCGCTCGCCAGGCGTATAAGAACCGCCTCAACGCCATGGTGAACTACAAGGGCAAGTACAGTGGCCAAGTCTGGAAGAACTGGACCGAAGCCATCTTGGCCTTTGATATCCAGGTACGTCTGTCTGATTTCTTTTCCAACTCCTCCCTTTGCCAAGGAGAGAAAAAAAAAAAAAAAAAAAAAAAAAAAAAAAAAAGAAAAAAAAAAAAAAAACACCCACAGAAACACGCGCAAAAGAGCCCGCAGTTGCGGGCGGACA
>MU389015.1:0-41309 GCA_022578795.1 Xylariaceae sp. FL0255 | reverse complement strand
GCCCCCCCCCCCGCGCCCCCCGCCCCCCCCCCCCCCCCCCCCCCCCCGCCCCCCCCCGCCCCCCCCCCCCCCCCCCCCCCCCCCCCCCCCCCCCGCTTGGCATGCGCTGAGGTGCCTCACGATATATTCGGGGTCTAGGGTGGCATGATCTTCACAGCCTATACTAATATGATCATGGCTATGCAGTATAAGATTCTGCCTCTGCATGCATCTGCACGATACCAGTATACTGCAGGTATTGTGTCCTGCTCTAGAACTGCGTAATATTACAGTTAACGGTCACGTTACTGGTTACTCACTCCGCTCCCATTGCCATAACCAGTAACAAAAATCTTAATACTACTAGTCATGTCTTCATGACCAGTAACAGATATCTAAAACTATTAGTCACGTATTCATGACCAGTACAATGATAAGGTAAGCTACTGGTCACATATATTATGACTAGTAGCGCAACGCCACAACATTTGTATTGACTAGTACTCAGCGCGGATAGGCTCACTAGTCAGCTGTCATTACCAGTACCGCCAGCATGTAGCGTGACTGGTAATGAGTTTCGTATCACAAATACCTAGAACCTGGTTTACGTTAACAAAAGATTCAAAGGTCAGCCATGTTTGTGGACTAGTCACGGATTGTGGGCTAACCCCAGGCTCGTTCTGGCTGACTAAAGATGATCCACATGAGTTGTCCAATGGCCGAACGGCAAATCACGCACAGACCAGGTGTCACGCAACGCGACTTCTCTCACTCTTTTCCGCGTCTCCCTGGTCTCCATCATTTCATAACCACAGACGCAGGGCTCGCCATGGCAGATCACCCCAAGTCGAAAATCATTGCAAATAACCCTATTGGGAGAGGCCTCGATACAGGGTAATTTGCCCTCCGAGGTAATCAAAGAAACTTAGCTAATCGGTCTAAAAAGACAAGTGTTATTTTTGGCAAAGCTTTGGCTATGCAACCCCAGATTCTGAAGGAAGACGACCAGCTCAATGACAATTATTGGGACGTTTTCGAGCACACCATGCTGGTTGACGATCCCAGTGCCTATGGGAGTTATTCAGTAATCACCGGTTGTCCTCGATGAATCTGATGATATCGTCTGCTACATGGGCCGCTTCCACCTCGTCATCCGAATTCCAATCATCATATTCGTCTAGCCTCAGGTTTGGACGGCTGAGAGGATATATACCAACTTCTAAAATCAGCAAGTGCAAATGTAAGCTGGTGTTAAGAACTCACCAGACAATCCGCCAAAGGCGTCCTGTACGTCATCCGAGCCCTCGCCGCTGCCTGCTGAGGAAGCAATATCCTCAAGCACGACAGTAGTTTGGTTATTTGATACGTGTATATTGCTGCTGGTTAACCTCGAACCTGTAGTCCCACTCTCTTTAATAACCACGTTAGGTGGCTATTGCTGCCGGGTATCTGAACTAGCTTGGCCCCGCCCAGGGTTCGAATTTATATCTCGAGGAATATGGAGGTTTATAGACAGGGTTTCTTCATAAGGGAATTGGGTCGGAACATGACTAGCTGGTTCCTCAGAAACGGGAAGAGGTGGATCGTAGTTGGGCGCGAGTATAAGTATAAAAGCAACAGTATCGCGCGCTGGTTCGAACGATTGTCGAGGATACGGAATCGGCGTGTTCTCCTGGCAAAGGTACTGCTAATACAGCTCACTTGGTCAGCGGAGTTCGCGTCGCAGATGCCAAAATGTAGTTTCATGTTTCAAAATTTTGATACCAAAACTATCGCATAGCTTGGGTTCGTTGGGGTATGTAAGGAGCGTATGGCCATCGACTCTTTGCTCGCGCAGGCAGGCCTCGAGTTGTTCGGAGGGTGGAAGTTCTGGTGACGGACACCAGGTCCAAGTTGGATGGTCTGGGGAGCAGAGTTCTCGAACGACCATGTCAACGTCCCAATTGAAAGGATCGTCCATCTGGTCCTGTATAAGTGGTCCTATCGGACGCTAACGGCATTGGCACTCCCTTGATTAGATTCAGCTGGTTGGCTGGCTCAGGTACAGCAAGTAAGTACAATGCTTAGGTCATATGCGGAGAGTCTATTTACTGATTTCGCAAATTGCCCACACCCGGGTGACCGTATCTCAAAGTCCAAAACCTAAGAACTTCCAGTTCATACGTTATATAGTTAATCCCAAGAAAATGTTTGTTTTCCAAGTCTATACGCATGGACAGCTGCACTTGGCCGCTACCCAAGGGTTGGGGCTAAGGCTCAGGCGTGCAGTGCGGATCACCCACCTGCATTTCAACCCCCACTTCACACACTTCCTTCCTTTCTACATCCATGACATCCACACCCAGTCTTCCTCCTTCTCGTCACTCCATTTCTACTACACGCACCCGCGGCGATCTGCTTTAATTCAATGAAGAAGCGGCATCATGAGTGCCATGGAGGATCATGTTCCGTCCTGGAACCCTGCGACCTACAATGTCAGTTTCATTGCGACCTGTACGCGCTACGGCAAAAACCACGTGCCGGCCGGCAAACAAGCAATCATCCAGGTTGCCTGCCCCAATCCGAAGAAGCTTTAAGAAAGCATCCTCGACGAAGCTACCTGGTTTGTCGAATATTTCCTCTTGTTATATTCCCTGTCATGTTACTAATCAGTTACTTGTCTACCTCCAGGATCCAGGCCTGCGATATTCAGCATGCCTTCGCTGCGATGAAATGTGAGCCGCCCACGCACATCTCGACCGCCATGAAGGAAGTCGGCTTTCCTGCGATCACGCTCCAACACATCGAGATACGGGCAAATTCGGACGGCATCGTCGGCCGTGGCACCGACGCCACCGACCTATCCGCCGTAAAGACCCTGCGCCAGCTCCAGCGATGCGCCATCACGGTACTGACCACGTCTGACCCCGGCCGTCTCGGTAAGGTCCTGCTCGCCACCGAAATGCAACAGAAGGCATTGGCTGCGTCGTGGCCTGAATATCGCAAGATCAATCACGAGAAGGGCTGGTGGGTGTCTACGATCCGCGTCAAAGAGCGCGCCGGAGTCCTTTGAGGGCGCCGGCGGCCTCGCCGTCAAAGTTGATCGAGGGGAACGGGAGGCCACCGCTCCCGTGTGCGATTTCCTTGCCTCCTTGATAGATAGCGTAGCCGTATCCTACTCGCCGGCTCTTCTCCGATCCGTCGGTGAAGACGACCATATCCGTGCTGGGTAGAGTCTTGAGCCATTCTCGGAAGCGCCTTGCCGCTTCCTGCTTCGTGAGGCCGCCCGTGAGGTCTTGCCGTGATCCGGCCTCGTAGCGAGGGGCGATCAGTTGGGGGTTGTGGGATCTCGGGTAGCAGCTTGGCCGCTATCTGGATCTTGGAGACAGGGCGCTTCTCGTTGCCCGTTCCCGGGCCGCGTCTGACGTGTCCTACCTCGAGGCGGGCGGTCAGGGGGTGTTTGCTGTCGATGGTCCGCCGGTAGGCTTGCCTATAGAGGGCTTGTTCGAGCGGCCGTGAGGAAACTGGCGTCCCTTATCACGGTCCGATTAGGGGTTGTCTTCCAGACGGGCAGCGTTGCTCTCTCGCCAATAAGCTGGACCCTCCCCCTGCGACCGACCCCCTCGCGACCCACAGCGCGTAGCGCGTTGACCCCACAAAACGCGACTTTCAGCTATGAAAATGGCACACTTGCCAATCTCTCTCAAATCTCAATTTACTCTCATTCTCATCACTTTTGACCCCTCTTTTCAGCCATGACTTCCGATGACCTCCAAACTCGGGCCAAGGCTGCCCTCCGTGCCGTCCAACTCGGAGCTCCGATGTAGCAAACCTTAGAATACTATAAGGTTAACCAAAGCTATATACAACGCCGGCTCTAAAATATACCGACCTGTACTAAAGCCTCGGCTTTTTAACAAGTTTTATTTCTATTATTAAAAAACTAATTAGCCCGTTAAACTATCGGTTAAGCTTATTTTAGTTTTATAATATTATTATTTAAATTTTAAATTATAGCTTAAAATATAATTTTTATTTCCGGTTTTAAATATAAATTTAATAAAAAATAGTATAATAAATTTTTAAGCCAAAATTTAAAAATATAATCTATACGAAGTAAAATTGTCTAATATTAATAAGTTAATAGTATTTTTATAATTAATATTAATATCTTTTTCGATTAATTTAAAGCTCCAAAAATTGCCGGAATTTCTCCGGACCGGTTTTATAATATAGATAAAATAAAGATCGGCTAAAAAATCGGCAATAACTATTTTATTATTGCTAAAACTAAAAATTACGTAGTTTTAAAAAAAAATATTACTCGAAGCAAATAAATTATAACTTTTAAATATATATTTAATTTTAGAAAAATCTTACCGCCGTTCTTTATTTTTAAAAAAACCGAAATTTAGGTATAGTAGTTTTCGGACCGAAATAACGCCGTTTTCGACTTTTAAAAATTCCGGACGTCGAAAAATAAATAAACTAATAATACTATAATAATAAATTAGTTACTAAACTTCTTTTTATTATATATTTAAATCTAATATAATAATAAATAAATTATTTTAATTTATAATAGCTATAAAAATTATATTAATAACGATTTTTTATAGTTTTATTTTATTAATAAAATATAGCTAGTTTTTTATAAATTTTATTATAATTATATAATATAAATATTAAATATCGGAGTTTTCGGGTTAATAAAAAAAATATTTCGGAGTTTTTTTTATAATACGGCTTTTAAAACTTTTAGTTTTAAGCCAAGTAAACGTAAAATTATAAAATATTTCCGGAAAGCTAAAATAAAAACTTTAACCTAAATTATTATTATAAAAATTTAAAATACGACAGGAATTATTTTATAAAACTAAAAGAAGCCGTTATCTTCCCGTTTCGTAATATTCTACGAAAAAGGTTTAGCCCGGAAAGCGGCTAAAACGGCCGAAACCCAAAAACAGCCGAAAACGCCAACGATATTAAAAATAGCAAATCTAACGGCCTTTAAAACGCCATCTAGAGGTAATAATTTAATCCGGACGGGCCAAAAACTAATCCACTCGAAAACGCCGTTTAATAATACTACTTAACGGCTTTAAACTTTTAAAGTTACTAAAACGTTAGATATAACAACGATATAGATCGCCGAATTAGAAACTCAAAACGTGTATCTACGGAATAAAGTAGAAACCTAAAAAAAAAAAACCCGTAAAACTGTCAAAATAGCGCCTAGAAAACGCTTTGTTCGAATGGCAGATATCCGGAGGGCGAAGCGGCGGATCCGGAATCGAGTTATCTATAAAAATAAAGCCGACGATATAGATATACCGGGCCGCGCCGAAGGGACTTCGGAACCGGCATGGGAGGATGAGACGGAGATCGAAGACTATATTATGTTTGAAAAACGCCGATAATAGAGTAATAATAGCTAAATTACTCACTTTTTGGGCTTCTTTTGAAGTTGGGTTAAAATGGGGCTAGTTGGGTCGTGGGGGGGTCGGTCGCAGGGGGAGGGTCCAGCTTAGTAAGGGCAGTATCAACCCGTTTCACAAGGTGGTCGACTCCGACGCCGACTTCCTTCAGATTGCCCGAAGCGGCCCGTGCTGCAGGCTTGGTGCGTCCTGCATACCATGCCTCGTTGCCATATAGCGCAGCCGGGATTACACACGTAGTGATCGGCTTCCGCACCTTGTCGGCTAGGGGCCATACTTGGTGTTGGCCAAGCTCCGGAGGTGCCAGGCCAGCTTTTTGGTCTTGATCCCTGAATGTCTGGCTCGAAATGATGTGTAATTGGCGTAAGATGCACAAGGCTCGTCTCCCGCAGTCCGGGTCGGTTAGAGGAACAACGGTTGTTTGATATATCCAGAGCTCGTTCAGGCATTGAAATAGCCACTTTTTATGCACTTATCGCATCTGTCTTACTCAAAAATAGCCCCATATAACATTTCTTTCTCTGTTGGCTTCTTCTCGCGTTTACTCCTGCGAGACCCAGAGGGTGTTGTAGGGTCTGTTTGTTGGGGTAGTCCATGCATCTCTGGGCGTCGATCAGCCAGGTAGAAGGGGATGCGTTTGAATCAAGGTAAGTCGGAAAGGCTTCGTCACTTGGGCTCAGAGCTCTGAGTTACTATACATATATTTCAGCGAGAGCATCTTAGTTTGTATCCTTAATGCGCATATGACAAGCCAATATTACGAGTTGAACCCCAGCGGATGAAAACGCATGGTGCGCCCTATGCCAAGTAGTCGGCGGGCAGGTCTGCCATTGGACGATTGCATTCGCTGATCGGTTCGTCAACCGAAACGATACACAATCTGACGCGACGAAAAAAGTTTTCGTCTTTGATAATTAAGCGTCACCGCGTCGCTATCCTTCGACTTGTCCGGCACCCGTTTCTGTCGCACAATCATAAGACCAGTCGATAAGGCAACACGCGGAAGAATGCGGCTCCTCAATGTAGAGACACTCGAATTGGAGTCATTTGATGGCAAGACTCCAGACTATACCATATTGTCGCACAGGTAGGGAGAGGATAAAGATGAGATTAGCTTCACCCAAATCAAGGCAGGAAATCTCAAAAGCGCTACGGATCTAAGCTAACCACCGGGTCCACGGGCCACCCCCACCACGGACCACCGCGAAGCGCGTCATAACCTCGCGACCCTAGTCAGTTTGATGTGCATTATCTCAATAACCACACAAGATAAAGAACTCATTTCTTCAAAACTATTATCGTCATTATCCTGTCTTTACCGCGATGCCTGCTACAGACCGCCAACTACGCGGAGAGGCTGCCGTACGGCAGGCGATGCTGGGCGGAGGGGTTCGCGCGGCATCACGGCAATGGGCAGTTGGTCGCAGCTATATCAACCGCCGCCTTGAGGGTGTATCTACTCGTAAGGAGACCAATAAGGCGAAGCAGCTCCTATCACCACATCTCGAGGGCCAATTGGCCAGTTGGGCCATTGGTCAGGCCAGATTAGGCTATACGCCAGCGCTCTTCAAATTCCGACTATATGCCCAGAACCTCCTCAACGCTGGCGGCGGCGCTCACCGGCTTAGAAAAGCATAGTATACGCGTTTTTTGGCCCGAAACCCCGAGATTAAGTCTACGCGATCTAAAATTATCGATTACCAACGCGTCAATAGTGCTACGATTACTAATATTAATATTTTTTTCGATCGACTCAAGGCTCCGGAGATCGCCGCGATCCCGCTAAACCGTTACTATAATAGCAATAAAATGGATATCAGCCAAAACGTTAGGGGTAACTATTTTATAATTTGTAAAGCTACGAATTATAAAATTTTAAAAAAAGACGTCGAAAAAAACGAATAGATTATAATTTTAGAGTATATAAATACTAGAAGACTAGTATTGCTGCTGTTTTTAATTTTTAAAGATATTAATATATAAATATAGTAGTTTTTAGACTAAAATAACGCAAAATATAATACCTAACGTTTTAAAATATTACTTAATAGATAGACTAGTAATATTATTATATTAAAATAGCTAAAAAATCTCTTTCTACTTTATATTCGCCATTATTATAGCAACAAATAGGTTATATTAGTTTATAATAGCTACAAATTATATATAAACGATAATTTTTTTTAGTTTTATATTATAAATAAAATATAACTCTATTTTTATAAACTTTACTATAGTTATATAATATAGATATTAGATATAAAAGCTTTTAAATTAATTAAAAAAAAGCTCCGGTATTATTTATATAACTATATAAGTAGCCGTTTTGGTATTAAGCCTTTTAAGCTCGAGGTTATTAAAGCCTTATACCTAGCTAGGCGCAAAGCCTTGACTCCAGTAGTAATTAAGAAAGCCTGGGCTACAACGGGTATTTAACTATGAGATCGCTCGAAGCCGTTATCGTTTAGGTTTATGGTATTGGAGGAGGAGGGTGTCGCCTAACCACGAGCCGAAGTACCTATACCGATATAAAGGCCCAAAACACCAGATTTTTCTGCAATTATAACCCCAAAAGTATTCAACACTCCTATTAATGGCTAGGCAATCCTTTAAACTAGCCGGAAAATAGCCCTTCAAAATATAGCTATAAAAAATAGCCCTTATAGGCGCTTTTTTTTAAAAGCCGCCAAGGCGTTAAATAATGCTTTCGCAAAGATTGCGCAATTAAAAGCTTCAAATGCCTCTCTCCGGGCTAAAATTAGCAAGGTTAGCAAAAAGATTTATAAAGCTGTTAAAATCAATCCTAATCAACTATTTGTTCGTATAGCTGATATTAAAAGGGCGAAGCGGAGGTTGAGGGGTCGCACCATCTACGACGATGAGGTTTCGGACTGCGATATGCCAGAGAGGCCCCAGGATGCAGTCGGCGAGGCTGAAAACGATATGACGGAGGCAGAAGAGTGTATTCAAGTAGGCAAATGCCGCAGATAGCGACAGCGAGGTGATTTGGCTGTGTTGAGTGGCTTCATCTGGGCTGGTGTAGATAGGCCGCTAGTGGTCCGTGGAGGGGGTGGCCCGTGGACCCGGTGGTTAGCTTACCAGTACAGAGCTGGCTCGTGCGAGCGAAAGGGATGAGACGAAGATCGCTGCAAGCTTGAGATGCGTCATGATTTCGAGGGCTGATGGAGAATAACGTTTGGATACTGTTGTGATATAATTGATATGGGTAGATTGATGATTGTAAGTTTTAGTGACAAGAGTCGCGGTGCCTATAAATTTGGTTCTAATTGTTGTCGACAAAAGGAAATCGTCAGCCTTCCACGACTACCGTCATTCTTTTATATCCAATTTCCCCATAAGAACCGAATCTCACACGCAAACTCCGGTTCTAATCATCTCGATGTCTATTCTAGAACAAAGGGATGATGCATTTTAGAGCAAGTCCCAACATTCTCCCAAGCCTTCCGAACAGCCAACATACCTACCAGTATCAGCAACTTTAAATTCTTTCCAAGCTAAAGACGATAGGGCTCATCGGTGTCGATAGTGGCTGCGTTACTACGCTAATTTTCAAGACGCCGTCCGGGAAGCGGCTGGGGAAAGCCAAGTTGTGTCTACCTTGCAGACGGCTCTGCCAACTAACAACCAACTCTCGCCCCCCTCCACTGCGGAGTTTGGATGGAGCTATAAATAGCGAGCCGGAATCAAATGGTCTTCGTTCTGGATTTTGGACTTTTCGTTTCCTTACATAACTATAACCAAGGCGCTGAAATGAGCCACAGTAAACTCACATCTCACAGATTTCTCCGTGCTCATACACGAGTGTCGAATTTCAAACTAGGCTTTCTTATCACACACGCCATACATCCGGAGACGGAAAGTTTCTTCAATCCGAACCAAGAATTCCATGACTTAGAAAGAGACAAATCAGGTAGATATCAATTTTATATGGGTATATTGTCGTAAATGCTATGAAGAACGGGCATGTAGCGCCGTACTTACTTAGGCTCGTAACTTTATCCCGCATTTCCTTTCAAATCGTACCTACAAAATAGCCATCCCACATATCTCATACTCCGTTTCTCACTTCCATGCCCTCTTCTCCACCACATCACGTCAACGGCTCATGGCAAAATGGCCAATGATAACGCATCCCAGCAGAGTTCAACGTCTCTCAAGAAAGAGCCGGTGCCAGGCCATGTTTCCCCTCTCCCCCACTACACCAGCTGCTTCGTCCACTTCCAGATCGCATCCGCAAGAGAGTGAGCAGAGACCTACTCGCCACCCTTCCTAGGGACAATCGCGCTCGGAGCACCCACATAATCCGTCGTGCCGCCCATATTTAGCAGATAGACCTTACCGGGATGATCGCCCGTTCCCTGCGGATACAAAAAGCCACTCGGGAACCCCAACTCAAACGGCACGGCACTCTCAATCTCTTTGATATCCTCCTCCGTGAGCGCCAAGTTCAGCGCTTCGATATTTGCCTTCAGATGATCAACGCTGCGGCCGCCGACGATGGGAAAGATATAGGGCGCCTTATATATGACGTAGGCCTGCGCAATACTCGTAATGATGCTGCTTTTTCTGCCTGCGACATTTTCGAGGACTTTATTGATTTTTAAATCCAGCTCCGTCGGTTTCGAGCTCCGGCTCGTGGCGGCTTTGAACTGCTCCTCGGTTTTGAACTTGCTGCCGCCGAGCGCGCCCCAGGGGCAGATGCCTATGCCTTCGTCGCGGATTATGGGGATGATTTTGCGCTCGAAGTCCCGCGACGCGGCTGACCAGCGGCCTTGGTAGACGGAGAACTGGCGGAGCCTATGGTTATGCGCGTATTAGTTGGCTTTGGCGACAACCCAGGCCGGCGTGTCGCTTACGCCGAGATAGAGGACTTTACCGGCGTTGACCATAGCGTTGAAGGATTGCATTACTTCCGGGATGGAGGTGCTAAAGTCCCACCAGTATACGTAGAGCTAGTAGTACCGACGTTAAAATTGACGTCACGGTAAAGGGCGCAGGTCATGAACGTGGGTGGTAATAAACAAAAAAAAAAAAAAAAAAGGAAGAAAGAGAGCTACTCACCAGATCAATATAATCCGTCTACAACTTCGCCAACGAAGCCTTAAGACTCGTATACAGACTCTTCGTACCATTTCCCTGGAAATTGATACAATTCTCGTCCTCGAGATGTCCCAACCGAAAATTCGTCGTGTACTTCGTCGCCAGCACGATCTGGTCTCTGACGCCACGCTCCTTCATCCATTCGCCGATCCAGATCTCGCTTTCCTCGTTCTGGTAGTTGTTGGCGGTATCGATAAAGTTGCCACCCTATTCAAAGAAGAAATCGAACATTTTAAATGACGTCTCCTTATCGCAGACGCCGAGGTTCTCCTTCCAGGCGTCGCCGAAGTTCATCGCGCCCAGGCAGAGCGGACTCACGCGGACTGCGGCGGTGGGCGAGAGCAGCCGGTAGCGGCCTAGGGGGCTTTTTGGCGGGGGTGCTTTGGGGAGGAAAGACATCTTGTTCAGGAGTTCAAAGGGAAAGGTAAGGTAGATAGATAGCAATTTACTTCAGTATGGGGTGTCAAGCCTAGAATGGAAGGAACGAGAATATACCCTTCGTAAGTAGATGGTGATTGATGTAAGGGACTCGGAAGCAAATGACGATGAGGGGGAAGGGCAAGCAGAGGTTAATATACTCAGATGAACAGGGTCTTGTCCCGGCGTTAACGAATCTTAATGCCAAAGGTTCTTGTGTGGTGGTTGTTTCGACGACGGGAAGGTGGAAGCTGCGATTGGCCTATCAAACAACATACTCACAGACGCGGGGGCGGACTTTGCGTCATACAACTCCAGCCAAAGTGGAGGGGCCGAAGAACCAGCGCCATGGTCGGGCGCATACTTGACTCTTTTCCTAACGCAGCAATTATGAATTCATAAAAAGAATTGAATCGACTACTTCCAGATGTAATGGTCTAAGTATTATCTCCCGAGGGATTGAGGAAGGAGTGGGACGTTCTTGCTTACGTTTGTCACGGCTCTTACCGGAACTTGCTGTTCAAACCACATTTCAAACATGAGTATAATGTTCAATGCCCCGCCATCCCGAGTACATAAAATTACTGATGACTAATCCCCAATATAGGCAAGAAGGACACTATGATGCCCATTTCACAAGGCTTTCCACAAATCTGCTGTGCAATGATGCAGACGGCAGCTGAAAGTGCCGTAGATAAGTGGGTTAATTCCGTGCCTCCGTCGCCACCAGAGAGCACGGAGGGTCACCCGCAAAAGCCCTGCTATTGCCGGTTTTGTCCGGGGATATGGGATCTAATCCGTGAAAACACTCACATTGCGTACCTGCAGAGTTATCTCCCCTATTATTAATTAAAAGCATCATGATTCAAGAGCTTTATCGCCGATTATAGCTTCGAAAAAAATTTAAAGCTAAGTAATGGCGCTGTGGGCTATTAATCTTCCTATTCTTCCAGTATGTCCCAGTTCGGAATGAAGGGGAATTGGTTGACTTGACGTGAAGTTTTTCTCATCGACACCCTTCAACCAATTCGAAGTCTATTTTTGTTTCGCGTGCCATAATCAGCCGGAAATGAGACCGAGCATACATACCCAGAGTTAAAAATCGTCGCTATGAGAAAAAATCTGTCCGTTTTTAATGAACTACCTGCGATGTATTGTCCTTCCAAGTGCCTCCCTTACCTTCTCCCTACTAGGTAGGATCCGCGAGCGTGGGCCCATAGGTATGTAGTACACCGATACGTTTGCTGACTTTATGATCTATCATATCATATCATGACGCGAGTGATTAGTTGGGTAAATGCTCGGTACCTAACCTATGGTTCATGCAACTCTCCGGCTTTCGTGACCCAGGCAGGGGGCTCGGTGATTGTCGGGTCCACGGACCAAAGGCTTCGGTAATTATACTTGGCAGCCGGGAACACGCATCTCCTAGCCTAGCAACCTCTAATAACTACGTTCCAGTATGCGGCTATACAGGCTCAAGGACAGCTTCACCACCCTCGCGCCAGCAGGCAGTATAGCGTCAGTTTTCATTGTCACATAAGTTACAAACACAAACCAGCCAGAAAATCCCAAAGACGAGAGTGCATTTCACTCATCAGTCAAGGTCAAGTTTTCAACACGTGTCTCATTATCCAACACGTATGATTTGGCGTATCTTGCGTGTCAGTCCGCGAGATCAGCTGCCAGCACCAGAACCAACCCGAAAATTAAGAGGAAGATATCTCTGTTTTTGGGGGAGGTGTTCCGCTGGCTCGCTTCGTAAGGTAGTATACAACAAAGGTATTTGTGCGGTTCCCTGAAGTAAGGTAAAGAGGAAAGCATCTCATCTCTTCGACCATTCGGTTCCCTGAATCGAACCCGTCGAGGTACCTTCATTCCCTCCCGCCTCCAGGTTGACTTATGTCGTTGCAGATGGCCCTTCTTTCTCTTTCCAATCTCCCCGGGAACTAGAAGATGCCACCTGTTATCCAATGTACATTTCCCCAAATCCAAGACCAGCACCAATACTAGGTACTGATCCATTTTGGTATCAAATAAATAAAAAAAAGATTTTTCCCCTCATCCTCAACAGGAATTAAAACACCAACTCCCCAGCCGAAGGAAATAGTAATATGATAGAACGTTGACAGCCGCGTTAATAATTTTTCAAATTGAAGATGGCCCTGATCTCATTCCAAACCGACGCTTGATATGTAAAAACACGAAGAAGATTGTTGCTGAAAAGTAATATCATATATAGAGCGTCGTAAACCGGTATATATCGGAGAGTCAGATAAAGCAAAGACTTTTAGGTGCTAATATCGTTCCGCGTATGCTATCCCGATTTACCCCGGTTAGTATAATTATTATGTAAATATTCGCTAGAGTCGGCAAAAAAAATAAGCTGGCTCAGACCAATAAAAATATTAAAATAAAAAAAGGACTTCGATCAGGCTATAGAGACGGCGTTTGACTATTATATATTGTCAGACTAATGTTTCTGTACTCCGCCGGGAGAAGAATTTCCGTATTCCAATCGTAGAGCGGACAGACCTTAACTTTGGCTTCGTATATGATTCCAAGCTTCCATTAGCTACCCCGTCGCGGGGGAGAGGAGATTGAGGAGATCTCAGCGTCGGCGATGTCGGCGTCCTCGGTAATTCCTTCTGTGACATTAAGCGTAATTGATTCCTCTTGCGTTCCGGAAATAAAGTAGGTACCTTAAGGATGAAGCCAGCAAGCTCAGGAATTTTATATTCAAATCCACTTTCGATAACCGATGTCGTACCTATTATAGTTATTGTTATTATTAATATTGCTTTAATTAATTGTATTAACCGTAATTATTATACCTATACTTAATTTTCTTAAGGATTCGACTTATTTAGTATTTTAAAATTTGCTTCGTCCATTTCTTCATTTTCGATCTCTTCCTTTTCAGCCTCTATTCCGTATCCGACTTCCTTATCCTTTTTATTTTCTTCTAATAATTTGTCGTTATCGTTATAGCTTGATAGGTTTTCTCTTTCTTCGTCGCCGCAAACTACGATATACTACCATATATTCTCTTCTCGTTATAACTAGTTGCGCAATTTTTCAAACTACCCTACTTTTTTACTACCACTTCCTAAAACTTTCTTCCTATATTCGTTACTTAAGCTTTGCATTGCTTTATTAAAATCCCGTTTCGTCTAAGCTTTATACTAAAATATTTTGTCGGCTATTGAAATCGATATATTCACTTTTATAACGTAATCGGCGATATAAGCCTAGAGACCGCTAACCTTTAACTTATTTTTAAGGTCGAACTCCTCGAACATTTTTATAGAAAAATAGTCGTTAAAATAATTAGTAGCGTCATTATTTAGTAATAATGGCAATAGTAAAAAAGGCGTAAAAACTAGAGCAAACTGTATTATCTTATCACGTGCACCGGTCTGTAGTCTGCTTAATAACTTGCTACTACTCCTCGTCTTTATGCCATTTTTATTAAAATATTTCTAGTCTTCAAAAGGACGGTGTTCAGAAGAGCTGGCCCGCGAGACGTAGGAAGAGTCGTTAGAAAGCGTATAATAGTAGTAACGATAGCTAGGTCGTGATGGTAGTAGTAGTTATATAGGATTTGTAGGCGGAAAAAAGTCGTATAACTCGTAAAACTACTCAAGGAAGGCGCCTTGACTTCTCGGAGCAACAATCCATTCGGTAGCGCCGTCTTCGATATCGTGTTTTGCAATAAAGTAGCGGACGCTCTGGCGGTGCCACCTAAAACCGTGGCAGAGGTATGTGGGCATCTCTCAGTGCGGCGCCGGTTGTCGGTATGGAATAACAAAAGGAAAAAGATAGGTTGTTGAAGCAATTAGATTCATGTGTCGAAGAGATTGATTTGAAATAGTTTCGTCTCTGGGGTAAATGGGTGAGAAGGAGAGGAGAATGTCGGAATTCAATATCGGTTGTTGTTGACTATTGGCATTTGGGCAGTGCACAATGCAGCGTAGGGACAAGGGACCGACTCTTCAATGAAAAGCTGGGCGTGGTTGGTTGGCCGGTCTGATCTGGAGAACTGGCGGTGGGTGGGATTGTGGAATGAATTGATTATGGATTTTGGGGGGGGCCCAGATGCGAGCCACAGGGACGTGCAGTAGCTGCCCGGGGGGGGGGGTAAGATTTAAGCGGGTCGGCTCTTTCCTCTTCTGCTTCCTCGGACTTGGGCCGCTACAGTACAGACCACATCCCCATAGTACATACATATGTACATGTAGACAGACATGTACATATATCTACTCCATACTACCTTATTACGGGTAGAGAACAGTAGGACGTACGATTGATTGATCGATAGTGCCGTGGGGTGACGCGGTCGAACCATCCATTGCATTTGACGCAACTTATTCGACGCTGTGTCCTCCGCAGAAATACTTCTTGTCCATTAATCTCTCTTGCCTCGAAATTTATTATCACAGTAGTGCGAACTGGCAGAGATGTGAGTCAAAATCTAGAATACAGAACAGCTTCCTTCAAATTCTTTGAACGACCTAAGCCACCTTGCGAGGTATTTCTCTAGTCCTGTACAGTGGATGTTGGTCAGATTCCAGTGCCCGAGTTGCCGGCTGATTTTACTCGTCAATGCTCATGCGGCAACTAGCCAGCATGGGGTCCCTCTGCGTCAGCCGAACCAACAGTCATAGTGGGATAGGAAGTAATCATCAATTGACAACCCGGAAAAGTAAAAGTACCCTGTCGCAACTCTGCGGACTGTTTCTTCTCTTTTTCTTCAATTCCCCAAGTTTCACAGGTAAGGGATACGCGCACGTACAGAATACGAAGTATAGTGCCCTAAAGGTCTTATCACGCGGCAATTGCATCATGTTTTAGTCTTTGTTTGTTGACCAATGTCACGCTGTTTCCGACACCAGTGCAGTGGGCAAAGCCCGATTCGTGAGGTCAGCAGCCATCTGCCACTGCTACTGTACCATCCCAACCCATCCCTATGTGCCAAGATAACCAAGAAACAAAAAGGAGGGAACCCGACTCGGCATTTATCTTTCACTCTCACTGCTTTATTCCGATTTGTTGACCCCCGCGCTCTCGGGTTTAATATTATTATCGACTATCTATCCACGAGGCGAATGCTCTTCTATTCAAAGCATGCAAAATGAAGTAGCGATGATCATCATCACACCCTCTTTACGGACGCAGGGGGGGTAAAAAGAAGCTTTTATCCATCGCGTCCCGTGGCTTGCGCTGGTCCCCGACCTACCAATCGTAGATCCTTCCATTTGCCGGCGCACGGTGCAGTGTTGGCAAAAACTCTCGCCTCCCTACCGCTATCGCCGCAGAACACATAGCACAAAGCGGCTCGGGTACCTTCGTCATCTTTGTAATTATATGAGACATCGAATCTCTCTTCTACCGAGGTTCTGGGCCTCCCGCAGTATTTGACCTTCTTTGGACAAAAGCCTCAACCGTGCCTGCGTGCAACCGCGTCCCGGGATGAGGGGCTGCAAAGCATTCCTCGACCCTGAACCATGTGGTCTAGAATCTAGATTGATCCTCATTGACTCTTTATAGCAAGCGGCTATGCCGCTCCGAGTTAGGCAGCGCCTTCCTTGGAGATATTAATACATCTCCACAACCAAGGTAACGCAAGGGGTTCTCCGAGAGTGACTTCCGGTTTCGAGTCAAGAGTCTCGACTGCTCGTATTAGTAGTAGAATGGAAATTGCGCAAATATCTGTAAAAGGATTGTTTCTAGGGGCCTCTGGCCTTGGAACAATAGGCGAAAATTATTGCGCATGACTTACTTGCATGCTGAACTGCCGGTGATGAACGAGAAAAGAAAAAAGAAGCTTAATATTGGAGCCCCGCTAAGCAGGGAGCATTGACCAATGATATTCTATTGACATAACGCCTCTAAGGGCCGCTTTTAGCATAAGGAGGCTCTAAAATGACAGCTCTCTTGGTGGTGCCTGCCGAGCTTGCCCAACCTAGCTTCGCTTACATATCCGCCAGTACTTATCGAGACGAAGGATTGGAATCCTCGTCACCTAAAACTGCCTCAAACACTGACGTACCTTTTATCCAATGCCCAAACAATGTTTGTTTACCATTGTGAGCTTGATTGTTGTTGAAAACGAGGACTGAACGTTGCTCCCAATTGCGGGGAAATCTGACTGCAAGCTTTGCTCTTGAAGTATGCAATATTAATTTCTCACCTTCTGCAATAGGCCCTTGCTACAGAGCTAATGTCGAAGTATACGGTGATGCCAAGGAGACTAGGACTTCCGGGACTACCGAAGTTATGTGCTACGCGCAATTTACTAGTATCGAGAGTTTAAAAAGACGATATAGAGATGGCAATCGACGGATATAAGAAAGTGAGAAAGAGAGAGAGAGAAAAGAATAAGGGAAAACCTAAAGGGAACGCTTTACCTACCTTAAGAATAAGCTGAGCAAATTGCACTGAAAGTTAAAGAATCTACGATAACTCTGCGAGAATAATCAAGTTATACTAAGACTTTCGGAAACAATTTACCGAGAATCGCATGTTTTACCGACAACAATATGCGATCTTGTTTATACTAACGAAAGCTATATAGCGCGAAACTAAACGGATTGTCTTTTTAGCTTACCTCCACCTCATTTGATTCTGACTTGAACTAATTGATGTTTTGCATGCAACATGCTGAAATGAGCGGGTATTCTAAGAACCGTACGCGTACCCGATATGTACAGAAGCAGTAATGCTTTGCCAACAACTGTATAGCCTCTCAAGATTGAAAATAATGATGTGGGATTAGAAAAAAGAAGAAAAGGAAAAGAGAAAAGGGAGAGGGATAAGATCAGAGAGTAAGCGGGCTTGCTATGTTCCTCTTTTATACAAAATGCGAGTCAACTCCACCGCGCGTGTACTATACGTGGGCCGCACAACATAGCCCCACGAACCTTGAGAGCGAGCTCAATCTCGTATACCAATATACTTGCGTTTTTGAGTACTCAATGAAGAGAAGCAAAGTACATCAAGGGGGATGCGAATTTAAACATAGGAACTCGCAATTTCGCTTAAGCATTGCGATGGGGCTTACATCACGTGACCTCATTCCCTTTACATCAGGGGCTGCGCCCCTATTTCTGTACCTACACCTTTAATACCTCTACTTAATACCTCTCTACTTTTCATTACTGCTGGCAGTATTTTTATTCTCGAGCTCCATTTCAGTATATGGAGCAGACGGTTATCCAAGCGAGAGCAAATACAGAGCAGCCTTCCTTCAAGTTCCAGTAGAAAATGATGAGCTGTCAAATTGGGTAACAGTTCAGGTTGAAGGCACAAGCCCCAGCTAGAACGGAGAGTCTTCAATCTCGGGCGAGATCATCTTTGTACAAGCCATGATTGAGCTC
The DNA here is from genome assembly GCA_022578795.1 of Xylariaceae sp. FL0255. Classification (NCBI taxonomy): domain Eukaryota; kingdom Fungi; phylum Ascomycota; class Sordariomycetes; order Xylariales; family Xylariaceae; species Xylariaceae sp. FL0255. The sequence continues at coordinate 22,996 of MU389015.1, read as the reverse complement.
CTGCCCAGACCGAGATGTCTTTCACGAGTTACTGAAGGCCAAAACAACTAACTTTAAAAAGCCTCGAGTGGTCGGGAATCCTCTTTTCTGTCGTTGACATTGTTTTGCGCCCTTTTGTTGGGTTTTATTCAGAGACAGGTTGATCAAAGGCTGGGTTGAGCAAACAAAGCCTGTCAAGGACAATCAAGGTAAGGATGCAGTCTCTAAAGAAATTGTTTATGGTCAAGTATTCCCACCCCTCATTCATATAGACGAAAATCGCCGAATCCAAATTCAATATCCCAATACTTCACATCTTCTTAGCTACCTACCTACCTTATTCCCAAACAACCAGAAAAACGAAGATAGATATATAGAGTATATCATCTAAACCAACCTTCCAAATAAGGGTGAGCCACAAATCCAACCATAAAACCATGGTCAGTGGAACTTCCACAACTAACTGGCGCAGAAAATTTCGTAGTGCCTGCAGTAGTTACAGCAGCAGCAGAAAGAAGATCCCCCTCCGTATCGAGGATCCCTACGAATCAGACTCCTCAGAGGAAGAAGAAGAACCTGTTGACAGCAGCCCTGACGCGTGCAATAGCAGCAGCGAGGATCTAACCGACTTCGAAATTACAGACGCCCAGTTAAGAGCCCATAGAGCTAGGATCGGATTTGCCTGTTCTGTTCCACCAAGATCAGAAACTCCCCTTCCAACAGACTCAGATTCTGAATCCGAGTTTGAACTAGAATCAGAGGCTGAGTCAGAGGTCGAGTCCGAAGCCGAAAGTGAAAGTGAAGCAGAATCAGACACAGAAGAAACAGAAATATTTATAGAAATGCCCGGACAGAGAACCGAAAGAGCCACCCTCCGATGGGGCGCTTCGCAGAGCGAGGCCATCCAGTCATGGCGAGATGCCGCCCCGCGACCCCCGACATTTCGCCGGGAGGATGCCTTCCGCGCCGAGGACCCCCGGGAAGAAGTTTGGCGCGAAGCCCGCCCATATCGTTCAGGGTCCCGGCGACCCACAACACAGCATCAGCAGGCCCGAAGCAGCAACCGAACCCCGCCGCTCCGCAGCAGCAGTGTGGGCTCTTCCGGTTCTAGCAGCGGGGATGAGCGCGGAGGATCCAAGAAAGTGCAGGACATCGGGCATAACCTCAAGTACTTAATCCGCCGTTTCCTGCGTGTCTCTCATTCTCACTCTCATCTCCCCTCCTCCCCCTCCTCCTCCCCCTCTCTCCAGAAAGAAGCCACAGAAAACGAATCCTTCGTCCCCTCTCCCAAAGTAACCTTCCTCATCGACGAGCCCCAAAACCTAATCTGCCAGATCTGCCAGCAGACGAACCTCAGAATCGCCCTCACAGCCTCAGAGTCCGGCTCCGACGAATCAAATGACGGTGAGATCCCCGCATTGTTAGCCTGCGGGCACATAGCCTGTAAGTCTTGTTTGGATTCCTGGCTTGAGCACAACGACAGCTGTCCCTTCTGCCGGATTTTGTTACGGCATACCGCCGCCCCAAGTTGTTGTCAGCATAAAGTCCAGCCACGCTTAATCGCGCACGACACGATTCATAGTCTGCCGCCTACACTGCCGAATGGCGGGAAGATTGGTGATCGGTGCCATGCGTGTCTTGAGAAAGATCATAAGAAAATCACGCTTGAACGCATGGTCGAGGGCGCGGAGAAGTTTAGGCGGGCGAGGGAGAAGGCTGATAGGTCGGGGGAGAAAGAGGATGTTGAGGAATTGAGGAAGGTCCAGCGGGATTGGGAGAGGTTGCCGGAGGATCTGCTCTGGGTTTTGACGAGGGCTAAGGCGAGGCAGTGGTAAGTGGCGTATCTCACACAGTTCACTTTCACTTCCCCTTTCTCTTCTTCTCTTCTTCCTCCTTCTCTCTTTTGTTCTCCCCTCATCTCTTTCCTTTCCTGATCCTAAAAGAAAAAAAAAAAATTCCGTGGAGTATATCCCCCCAATCCCGGACCACGCTCGTTTGACTGCAAGGTAGGGAATTTTCCTTTGTTAGTAAGTCAGGTAAGCAAGGTGTATCCGCGTTGGTTGGATAATGTTTAATGGTTAATGTTTATACTGTTTAAAAACCCCCTCTTTTTCTTTTTGGGTGCATTAGATCAATATGCTTGCCGTGATAGAGAGGTCGGCTGATAAGAAGACCCGTTCAGCCTCTCGTTCTGCCTTCATCCCTGGCCGGTTTGATTCGGTCTGGTAGGATGTGGATGAGCTTAAGACTAAGCTGATGAGGCAGTGATTTGAACAGTGATCTGAATTGCTGAATCAAGAATAAGGGCCTTGGCTCGGAATCCTCGAGCTCATGCCATTAGATTGTGTTGATGTATCCATATCAGAAGAAGTGATGAAATTGTCAAGATGTCTTGAAATGCGGGTTTACGAGGGATTATAATGGCGGTACAAGGCCCTCATAGCCAATGATATTGTTTGATATTTGTACGTTAAAACAGGGCCCGTTCAGCATGGCCTGGCCAGTACCATGGTCAATAAAGCCTGAATAACGGTACTCGATCGATTTGTCTGAGACCAGTACTACTCTGGTTGCATCATAGTAAATCAAAATCAAGCAATTTGTCATAAGCTATATTTATCAAGTTGACTGGTGCCGGGCGAGGTCTATAAGAAGACTACGTGTGTCCGGTAGCCCTCCATCATCGTTTTTTGAGCCTAATATTCTCAAACTACATCACAACTCTTCATCTCTAAGGAACTTGTACCGAAAGCAATCATTATTATTCAAGATGCGCCTGATATACCTGCTGGCCGTGTGCGCAGCTGCGCAATGGTATGTGTTCTTTACATCCTGAATGAAGTGGCTCAAGTGCTGACACTCTTTGGCCTCATATATCAGCGCTTCTGCCGTGTAAGCAGCCGATTACCTATCCGAGAAAAAGAAAATTGAATGTCATTGGATTAACAGAGCAGTTTCCAGTGGCTGCCGATGTGTGAAAGCGCAAGACACCAATACATGTTGCAAGCGTGTGACCGGACACCCACCAAATAACGGAGAAGGCGTAAGTTTTTCCGATAGACCGTTCATAAGGCAGGATCTGGCGGCTGATACTCGAGGTTGCTGACCTTCGCTACTTAATAGTGCCAAATCCCCTTGCTTCAAGTGACAGAACAAGACAAGTTCAGGAGTTGTTGCGAGAACCATAAAGGCTTTTTGACTTGCCGCGATGTATCTCCTATCTTCGAGGCGGACTAAGATTCTTTGCCAGCGACGAAGAAAGTGGGCTAGCAACAATGTTGTTCTAGATTTAATGATTTTTAACACAAGCCGATTGTTATCTCCAGTGATGCTCTTTGGATATCTATACGAAAATGTCTGTATTATGTTAGGGTTGATGAAGAGGATGGCTTGTGTAAAGTGATGAGGGCTACAAATTTGCACTCGTTCGAGTCAAGTCGATGTCAATCTCTCCATCCAGCTCATATCCCCATGCAAGGATCTCATAGAATGAAAAATAATTCTCGATGATCTATACGTTTAAGAAACAAATACTTCAGATAAATGAAGAAATACGAGCAAAATGCAATTGGTCACCGGCGCCCTGTGAGGTTTATGTTGAGCGAGTGGTTGCAGGGTAGGAGACCCAATCTGGTGGTGCCTGATGCGGCTGCATGCCCCACCCCCGTACCGCACCACAGTGGGTCACTAAATCTTTGCCCGCCACCAACCAACCAACCAACTTTCATTCAGCCTCGACTTGGATCTCACACGACCACACAAACAAATCAATTGCGACAGCGCAGTCCACATCCAGGACATCCACGACACTCCAACTCTAAGACAACTCTCTTTGAAATAACTTGAAACGCATGAAACAACACCTCAGGACGTGAAACTAACGGTAAAAACAAACCACTTCCCCTCAACCCCAGCTCGGCCACTTCTTCCTCACACACCACCACCATGAGGCTCACGGCCGAGCTCCTGCAGAACTCGCCCTCATGGCTCAACGCCCTGAAGGAGCGCAAGCTCGATCTCCGAGGTACGTCCAGAAAAGAACAGATACTACAGTGATCATCTCAAAACGGTAAAAGAGAGCAGAGTTAATAGCGAGCCCTTTGCCGGCCTATAAATAAATAAGACATCGCATACCCGCCATTGAGAACTTGGGCGTTGCTGGCGTAAGTTTCTTTTCCCCTCCCCTCCACTCCTCCCACTTCAGTTTCGGTCGGCAGATAAGGCAACATACTGATATTACGCTGACATTATGGTTATAGCCCCAAGACGCCATAGATCTAGTCGACAACGACATTCAAGTCCTCGGCAACTTTCCCTTATCCCCACGGATACACACGCTCCTGCTCGCGCGCAACCGCGTCTCCACCATCCAGCCCTCCCTAGCGACCTCGATCCCGAATCTCCAGAACCTGCAGCTCGAGTCGAACAACGTCAGCGAACTCGCTGATTTGGATCCCTTGGGTTCGTTCAGCCGCTTGACGCATTTGGTGTTGCGCGATAACCCTGTGACGAAGAAGGAGGTGATTAGTTTCCCCCTGTACTCGGACCGAGATCTTCATCCGGTGTCTACGAAAAAGAACTCGGATTGTTGACATTTGACGTGAAATGAATAGCACTACCGCTACTGGGTCCTCTACCGCTGCCCCTCTGTGCGCTTCCTAGACTACGTCAAAGTCAAAGACGCCGAGCGGAAACACGCTACTGAGCTTTTCGGGACGTCCGAATCCCCTACCGACCTCGCGACCAAGATTATTGGCGTCAAGTCCAAGACTTTTGACTCGTCGATCTCTTCCGCCGCAGCTGTCGCCTCTTCTTCTTATAACGTGAATGGAGGCGGCTTGACGATGCGTATGAAGTTGATGGATAAGGAGAAGAAGAGACTCCAGGATATGATTAAGCGCGCGACGAGTCTTGATGAGATCACGAGGTTGGAGACGATGTTGAGGGAGGGACGCGTTCCTGCTGGTGTGCATTTGGGTGAGGAGATGGAGGAATGAAGGGAAGGGTTGGATGAAGGGGTAAGGTCGCTGAAATGGGGTGTGGCATTCGCAAGACTATATATCTGGAACTTGCGCCTGGTCAAAGGGGCCTGAGGTGTCTGGAGAAGAGTCGGACAGCTGGGATGGATGGATGGATGGATGGAGGCAAGAGACTCTGCCACAACATGTGCTTTGCAAAGTAAGCTTGGTGTATACCTACGAAATGAAAATAGGGAAGGATGTACGTCTACTGGGCACGGCGAGAAGAGACTACGCATTTTGAAAAAGTCTGGGTTACGAAAAACCACATGTCGTTACTTGATGCCTCAGCTTTGCAAGCCAAAGTATTTTGCTCCTTTGATCTACCTAACCCCCGACCAGAACCATTCCTGTCTGTGGACCTGACTGATTCACGTGGCCTCGTAACCTTAACAGAAGAAACTGATCTTTCCCGCACGTCTACTGACGCGTCTAAACTAAACCGGACGCAGTGTGAGACAACCCACACCAGCAGCTTTATGCCTCTTCCCCAGCTGGCCTTGTGAAACTCCCATCTGTCTAAACGGCTGCCCTGCTCTACTCTTGCTCTTGCTCTGCTCTCCTCTCATCATACATAGCCAGTCATACCCGCCCACCCCTAGCGTCCCCAGCATCACCCACTCGTCCCCATTGTCACTCAACCCAGCCCAGCCCAACCCAGCCCAGCCTACCCCCACCCTTCACGCTTCATCACCGCCACGAAGGATGTCCATGCAAATTCGGAAAAAAACCTGGTCCCTAACCAGACATATGGACATCATCGCCGCCGGCGTGATGATGATGATGATGATGATGATGATGATGATGATGATGATGATGATGATGCTGCATCTGCATCATCATCTCGTCGCGGAGCTGGTCGTCGGGATTCTCGTCGTCGAGATTATCGTTGCCGATGCTGTTACGGTGACTGTTGCTGGTGGTGGTGGTTATATTGGGGTTGGAATGGTTGTTGGCGGGTCCGGGAAGTCCAGCGACGACGAAATTCGCGATGCTGCCGCTGCCGCTTGTGCGGCCGTTCGCGTTACTGCTAGCACTGGTACCGGCGCTAGAGTTGCTGTTCTTCTGCTTCTTGGATGGCTTGTTGCTGGTCGTCGCTGTGAAGGAGCGCTCGTGCTCATGCTCATCTTCGGTAGCGGCTCCTCCTCCTGCGGCATTACCGCCTTCCGAGACGTCGTTGTTGTTGTTGCCAGCTCCTGCACCTGCACCTGCACCTGAGGAGGAGGAGGATGAGGTGTTATTGGCAGCAGCCTTGTTGGCTCCGCCGCTCAAGTTGGCGCGTGTAGCCGCCGCGTGGGCTTTGATTTGCTTGAAGGGGACGGTCTTGGGGACTATGTCCTCTAGGAATTGCAGGTTGTCTTGGTGGGAGACTGCGTTTGCTTTTTTTGGGGAGGGGGAGGAGAGTTGGGGTTAGTCTTTGTTTTGATGATGACGGGTTATGGGTGGTAGGTGAGGGAGGTTTGAGATGTGGGTGAGACTTAAGACTTACCGATGTCCTTGTACTGGATGTTGCGGCGTGGCTTGCGCTCTAGCTTGGCTGTGTTTAGACCTTCGCCTGCTAGGTATTGGATGAACATCTCCTGTGAGGAATATGAGTATTAAAAAACTGTGCCTGGAGGAATGAAAAGTAGTTTCTTATGAACGCTCTGATATGGGGGATATGAAAGGGTAAGGGGTGAGGAACTCACGGTTGCCAGTGTGATGACGAAGGCGGCATTGTTGGAGCAGATGCTGATGTCCTGGTCCTGCGCGATGATCTTCTTGACTCTTGACACTGGTGATGGATGAAAGTATGTCAGTTACCTGGGGCCACAGGGTCTAATGAGCTTGGACATTCAAAGATACTTACGGGGAAGTTGGGTCTGGCCCGTGACCTCCTTTCTAGGGGGGATGGCGGTCGTGTTGTACGGCATTATAGGCAATGCCGACTTGTTTGATGAAGTCTAGAGAAAGTGGTATGTTTGAGACTTGAAGACTGGGTTTTGACTGCTTGGTTGCTGATCGCAGATGATGAGATGCTAATGGGATGATCTGTCTGGTGGTCAATGAGAGGATTCATTCATAGTGCACCCCCGGAACAGTAGGTAAGTGTGGGGAGATAGATTTCGAATGTCACAATGGGCAATATCTGTAGGTATGAGCTAGGGAGGTGCCGTAAGTGATTCCAGCAGAGCATTAGGAGGTAAAGTGCTATGGGTGGTTGGCAACTATAGACTGCTTGAGATATTGGGTGCATGCATTGTGAAGTGGCAGGAGCTTGAGTCAATGAAACAATGATGGAGCAGGCAAAGACGAAAAGACGAAACTGAAAGGAACGAATATTAACAGTTTGAAAGTTGCTTACTTGTTTCAACTTGAAGTGCTAGATTGAAGGTTTTTAAATGATTATCAGATTTCTCAGTGAAAATGATAGAGACGCGTTGAGGTTCAAATTCAAGACGCGATGCCATTAAACGCCGAGAAGGGCAGGTGGTGTACAGTTACGGACATTTAAAACCCCCTGTGGATCTAGACCTTCAGCTGCTAAAGTCAGCTCCGGGACAGAGGATTGGCTCCAGCCGTTATATGTACTCCCTTAAATCCACCTCGAAACTTGGCATACATGTATCCCTACATCATACTTGTAGGCAGGCAAACACGATAAGGGATAAAGCTTCAATGAAATTGAAACCAACAAATCATTAGTCATTCAACTCTTCAATTCTAGGGACCTCATTCTGTCTGACTCTGTCCCACCATCTTACAATCTACCTAACACATGAACCTCTCCCGTCTCCTCCGAACCTACATCCTGCGAACTCTAGCCAGACCCCAGACGAGCGATCATGTGTGCTATCCTCCCAACAAGGCCATAAATTCTCGACAAACATTATCCAACGTTTCCATTACCTACCCGCAACCCGTCCGCCGCCGCCCCTCCGTGACAAGCCGCTTTTCCTACGCCGTATCCACCGCCGCCGAGCGAAGCGACCGCGATTTACCCCCTAGCGAGACCTAGATCGAGGAGGAGATCGCCGAGATCAAGAGATATGAGGATTTCACTACGATAGACTGGGTTTAGGATGCTGCTTAGGAGCGATTGCGGCGGAATGTACGTAAGAGGAGGATCGCGGGTTTACAGAATATGTATAGTAAGGTCTCGTAGCGGTATAAGCTCTGGTAGTTTTATGATGCTGCTTAGGGCTGGATAGTTGTTATTTTTGTCGGCGCTACTATCGGTCTTAATGTCGCTTTTTTTAATATCGTTACCGAGTGGCTGTCTGATGTTAAGATGGGGTATTGTATTACTGCCTTCTATCTCAATGAGAAGTTCTGCTGCTGGGGTGAGAATAATGGATATCTGTATTAGCGGAGGTGGACCGGTTTTAAGCCAGTTAATTATATATTATATATTTTTATTACGGTAGAGCTTATACTGCATTTTAACTATTGTTGGGTTCGATTTGGGTTAAAAACTAACGGATTGGTAGACTACGTTTGTATTTATTGCTGCGACTTTCGTTAAATCGTTTGTGCTTTACGCTGCTGGTTTTGGTATTTCCGAGATTAAATGTATCATTGCCGGCTTTGTTATGAAGGGATTTTTGGGCTTTTGGATACTCGTCATTAAGTTTGTTGCTTTTCTTTTTGTTATCGTTTTTGGTTTTTCTGTTAGTAAAGAGGGTCTTAGTGTATATTACGCCGTTTGTATAAAAAACGTTATATCGAAGTTATTCGATAAATATAAACGGAATGCTTTTAAAACGAAAGAGATTTTTAGTGCTTATGCTGCTGCCGGTGTCGCTATTGTTTTCGGCAGTCCTATTGGTGGCGTATTATTTTTTCTAGAAGAGATGTCGAATTATTTCCTATTTAAAACGTTATAGAAGAGTTATTTCTGCGCTTTAGTCGTTACTGTTGTTTTAGCTGCGATAAATCCCTTCCGAACTAGATAGCTTGTTATATTCTAGGTTAAATACAATTGATTATAGCATTATTTTAAAACTATACCGTATATCTTAATCGGCATTTTTAGTAGTCTTTACGGAGCTTTTATTATTAAATAGAACCTACGCGTTTAAGCATTCTGGAAGAAATACTTTACCAAATAGGCTATTCTTAAGGCTATTTTGCTAGCTGTTGCTATAGCTGTTCTTTGCTACTCGAATGCTATTTTACGTATCGATATAATTGAAAGTATGGAAATTCTGTTTTTGGAGTATAAAAGAATTGAAGATTATTATAGATTGTGCAAATAGGATAAGTTTTGGTATAATGTGATAACTTTAATTTTTGCGATAGTTATTAGAGTTTTCCTAGTTATTATTTTATATAGCTGCAAAATCTCCGCCGGTATTTTCGTGTTTTCGATGGTAATCGGAGTTTCGTTTGGCCGGACCGTTGGTATTATTATGTAAACTATTTATTATACCTACTTCGATAGCGTTTTTTTTTTACGGTACCTACCTGACTAGCTATATATTACTCCGGGAATTTACGCGTTTTTTAGAGCCGCAGCTACGCTTAGTAGTATTATATATATTATAATCTCTGTTGTTATTATTATATTTAAACTTACCGGAGCTTTAATCTATATTTTACTAACTATAATTATAGTAGGTGTTACTAAAATTGTCTCGGAATTATTTAGAAAGGGTAGTATCGCAAACTGCATAATCTAGTTCAGCGGTTTCCCGTTTTTTGATAATAAAAAAAAATACAATTTTAGCGTTTCTGTTTTTGCTATTATAATACCTGATGTCGTTGCTTTACCAATATATAAAATAATTCTTGCGTTTATTGAAGATTTACTTAAATAACCTAAATATTAAGGGTTTCTAATTATCGAAAATCTCCATATCTGTATTTTTGTAGGGTATATCGGTTGGATGGAATTATGCTACGCTATTGATCGTTTACGGCGCGACTAGACAATAATTATCGACCCCGAAACTAAATGCAACTTCTTACCTAATTTTTTATCGACTATTATATCTATAATACCTATTACGCTCTAAATTAGCAATTACGACTTATATATATCGAGCAGGCCCTTTTTATTAACGTCGATTGACTTCAGCCGCTACGTTGATGCAATACCCGTTATAGTGTACCTGCGTCTACTGCTCGAGACAGTAATAGATATGTTCCGCAAGATCGGACCCCGCGTTATTTTTATAGAGTACTACGGCAAACTGACGGGTCTAGTGACGGTGAAAGATTGCCTAAAATACCAGTTTAAAGTCGAGGCGTCGGAGAACCCGAGAGATGACCAGCAGATTGCGAAGGGGCATGAGAGGTTGTGGAATGTTATGGAGGGTGTGGCGGGTTGGTTCTCGGATAGGGTTGCTAGTGCTAGTGGAGGGAGGATAGTGTTGGGGGAGAGGAGTGGGCTGATGAGAGGTGATGGGGTGGGAGGAGGATTAGGGGGAGGAGGGGGAATATTAGATGGTGATGAGGAGGATGTTGATGTTGATGGTGTTGAGCTTGAGAGTAGATGATGCATATTATGTGGTTTTAGGTAACGGTGGTAATGGGCGGATTTGAGAATATTAGACTTGAAATCTTATGGGCTCGACTGGCCGCTGTTTACGTGATGATGCTGCCCCTTGCTCCTCCGTGAATGTTGCTTTGTGGTAGATATATTAGACCTTTATCCTTCTCAGACTATTGTACTTCCATATTCCTATCACTTTGATCACACTGGAGCCCTATGGAATAAATTCAATCATGAAGCTCTCGATAATTTAGACGACACGCATCTAATATTCTGATGTTACGGAAAGGGACCTATTTTGCTCCATGTTACATGGTCGGCCAGTCCAAAAAGATGTTTCGGCATGGGTTTTAGGACACAAGCGCTCTGTCAAGGGTCCGTCAAGGCCTAAAATATGATGTGTAGTGATAGGGCGGAAAGGAAGGCGGGGGTAGAGCTGGACTGCATCGAAGCTAGGCAGCGACTCTTTGAGCAACCTGCTCAGGTCAAGAGAGCAGACTAGCCCTTTGTGATCTTTAGCTTACCGTGCTTCCTGTATTTGACACAAAAACAACCAGAATTGTCATGAATCTGCGAACAACATGGTAAATTGATCAGTAACTGCTGATGGACCTGAGGGTAAATAAGATAGCACTTACGTTGCGCCTGCCAAAATCAACTCGAACGTCCGGGCCCTTGTTAGAGCTGATAGAATCGCCAGATAAATTGCAGTTGAGATTACCACAATGAACAGTCGAGCCATCAGGCTGGTAATTACTGTACACACTATTATGGGCAATAGTAGTAGTATACTGATTACGAGGAATAGCAGTATTCTAGCCGTACGTTTGATCAAGCTCCCGGAGTATATATATACATTTTCGTCTGTCGAAATGGTATGGGACGGCAACTGTCGATACTCTGTCAGCACAACTGGACATGTATGTCAAGACGTCTAGGTGTTAACAAACTGTGCGAAACTTAGGATAGTGCTCAATGAGCACGTCTTCTACCCAATTTTCCAGTTGTGAAGTTGCTCTATCCCTAGGACCCGTCAAGCTAACGAGATCTTTGTCGTATTCCAAGTACGCTGTTTCCAACCTGCTTACGCAGCCATTACCGCTCAGCCAGTTCATCAGACTGAACCTATCTCGAGAGAACGCAGTAGTGTACTTCAAAACCTTCGTAGATCTTTCCAAAAAGGAGTCTAATAAATCATATTGAGCATAAGAAACATGACTAGCATCAAGAATCTCAGTGACTCACCATAATCTGCAAGAGAGGCATCGATTCGTGACAAAATTGATAAACGTTCAATGTTTGGGTCACCTCGGCTCTTCCCCAAAAATAGAGGCAAGGCCTCTTCTCTGTCAACCTTGTCAAGCTGCTCCTCGAGACAGCTGATACGGTCCTGCTTCAAAAGCAGCAGCCTGGCACGCATCCTTGTAAAGCGTCGACAGACCATGAACCCTTCATGGGCTTCCATAAGAGCACATAATCGTGGATAGCCAGCTCTATAATCTTCCACTGCAGATTATAGTTAGAGGGGTTTTAGTGATGGTTACCGCGTACAAGGGCTTGGCGTACCTGACTTCGCAAGTGGGCTTTGCGCCGGCGTATTGGCATAGCTCCATTGGAACATGCGCCATAGAAAATCCTTAATCACAAAAGCCCACTTTCGGATTACGGGGAAAACTGGGTGAAAGCTGGTCCATAATCTCCATCTGTGTAAGTGTGGCCAGTACGTCATTGGCCAGATATTCGTTGCCCACCTCAGGTGGAAGTTGGGTGTCATCTTTGGGGGGCAAAGGAGATAAGCAGTACCCCCCAGAAGCACAGGGATTCGTCATCGAACTTTTAAAGAACCGGTCCCCAAGCATATTTACTGTGCTCTGGAAACCCAGGCCGGCCGCTGCTTTACTGAGGCTTGCCTGATAGTGAAGCCTGACTGGCCTGCATCAGATCTGCAGAGCGTCAGCAGAGCTGGTATCCGGGGGCTGAGCATTAATGCAACCCCTACTTGCAGCAAGGCAACATGTGTTTCTCTTTGACATACCAGACATATATAAAGCATAGTCTCTTTCAAATCATTTGCGCATTTTGCCTAGCGTTGGCCGACTAGACGTGAGGCAATCACTGGCTTTCGTATCAACTCTGTACCGCAACAATTAAGCATACGACCACAAACAGGTTCATGATGACCGACCCAAGGCCGTGAGATATCTTCTATGATTTTGCTCAGAGATGAGGGTTCTAAGCTATATTATAACAGTGATAGCCCCGATTTCGAATTCTGCAGCGATGGGGGAAAGCCAAAAGTCAAAACATATGTGACTGTTCGTCTTCTTTCACCACCGACGACGAAAAAAACTCTAACAACGCCTTTTAGACAAGCAAATATAGAACCGGAGACAGTGTTTATGTTGTGGCTGGTTCAGCGCGAGAAGGCCCGTACCAGATTGCGACAGTTCCGTATGCTAGGACATATACTTTGTGCCTTGCCAACGGTCAGGCTGCTAAAAGCGGGGCTGAGATCTCAGAGGATAGTCTGGTTGCAGCTTAGATGGGCACTTTTGTAGGCTTTATTAAGGCCCCGCCAGTCTGCCTAGGCGGCGGCGACGAAGGCCTTACCAAGTTTGGGGGCCAGTTGTGATCATGATCGGGGGCTGGCTTGTGCACTTTGAGGGCGGGGGCGCAGATGCATGAAACCAATCCTTCACCGAAAATACAAGCCTCATTTTCTTAACCAATTATGCATGAACAACACATCAGCATATTTACCAGCCAGATTCACACAGATAGTCCCAATCCATAAGGGATCAGAACGACCCTTACTAACTTGCTTACTTTCCCCCTTTTCTGAGGATGGGAAATCATCAATCGACATGGAAGAAAAAAGCTCCACACTCACCCATTTAGCTCTCCTCATTGGTGTCAATTCCGACAGCGAACGGCCGCTGAAGGGATGTGTACGGGATGTTCGCGAAATTGCCCGATACTTGAGCAAGTCTTTGGCACGGGTGCAAATCCAGCTTTTCATTGCCGATGACGACAGTCCCACTTCCGCATCCGAATATACCGGGGTTCCGGAGGTTTTAGCGACATACTCCAACGTCAAGTCTGGGCTCGAAAAGATAGTGACATTGTCGAAACGAGGTACCTATGTGTATATCCATTACTCTGGCCACGGTGTTCGTATGGAGGGTTCTTCCAGTTATTCCTCCAAGACGAATGGGGACCTGGCATTGAATGTCATGGAAAACTCAGGAAGTAATCACACTCGCCCTTTTTCTGGGCTAGATTTGGCTCAGTCATTGAAAGAAATGGTCGCCAGGGGCGCGATTGTAACGTTGGTATTAGACTGCTGCTTCTCGGGGAGCCTACTACGAGATCACGGCGTGTCGGACCACCAGTCGGCACTGCGGTATCGTGCAAACAACTCCAAGGACAGTGAAAGGTCTCATAATGGCGGCTTTCGTGATACGCACATGCTTCCGAACTGGCTCGTTAACCCTTAGGGGTATACTGTCATCACTGCGTGTGGCCCTCACGAGGTTGCAATGGAGTTGAAATTCCCTGGGCAGACGTACAGACACGGAGCACTATCGTACTTCATACTCAAAGCAGTCGCGAAACTGGGCGGACTTGGGGGTAAGCATGCACACATCTACCCTTACCTCTGTTCCATGTTCCGTCAGTACCGTCCAACGCAAAATCCGATGTGGTACGGAAATCCAGATTTATGCTTCTTCGGGGAAGAGACTCTTAGCACGGAGCTTGCTAACGCCCCCTTTGCCGTGATCTGGAATGGGACTTGCTTTCAGCTTCAAGGTGGTGAAGCACATGGTTTGTGTGAAAGAGATGAGTTCGCAATTTATACAATTGGTGCAGGGCGACCCCTTGTCACCGGTAAGATTCAAAAACTCCGTTCTTTGACATCGGACATATACATACCGGATCCTGAAGTTATTCGCGGCCACAAGGGCTGTATTGCGAAAGCACTCACCCATTTGTCATTGCGGAAATACCCAGTTGAGTTGAGTCTGGGACATTCTTGTCCAGAGCACTGGAAAGCTGCCCTGGAAAAACGCGAGAACCTACTTTTCGTCGACACCGACCAACCTTATGCGTTTCGCATAGTTTTAGATGAAAATGGCACTTCGTACCGCCTTCGTGACAGGTCCGGTCACGATATAGTGTGCTCGCCGGACAACTTGGGGGCTAGATCAATGATGATAGGTCCGGGTCAGGTGCTCGATATCGCAGAGCGTCTGGCCAAGTTCGAACTGGTCACTAACTTGTCGAATAAGTCAGAAGAAACCCCGTTTGGAGGTTGTTATCGGGTCTCCCTCGTCAATGCCAAAGGGGAGCTGTTCAAAGCAGGGTCGGTCGTGAATGTCAAAGAGCGAGATACGTTGAAATTGATCGTTGAGAATCGTGGAGCAGCCACTCTTTATGTCCATGTTTACAACCTTGCCCCCCTAGGAGACATAAAGAACACACTAAAGGCAACTTATGCTGTAATCCCTCCAAGACAGGTGGAAGACGGCTTCACCGGAGAATGGAGTCACAAGATCAGGACTGTGGTTCCATCACTGCTATCAGAAAGGGGTGAACTCAGCTGTGAAGATACAGTCAAACTATTTATCACCAATTTGCCCACATCTTTCGCTTTTCTAGAGATGCAGAAGTTGGATGACTCGCCTGATCGCGGACCGGTCGAGCCGAACATCAGCGGACTCACACCTTCTTCTGGGAAAGAAGAGTGGGTTGCTCTAGATTTTAAAATCCGTACCCAGAAGATAGTTTAGATGCATTAAATCAACTGGTTGAGAGCCTGAGCAATGAATGGGAGAATTGTGATTTATGCATGTTTCATGTTAGACCTCAATCTCCACGAGCGACAGCCTTTTCTTGCCTACCTTTCAGCCCGTGGAACAGGTCGCATTCACAATGACGGGTTTATGGACGAAAACATCCACCTCCTGAGCTCGTGCCAGCTGGCAGGGTCTCAACATGTTATCGGGACCTTATAGGAGGTCAAAGACAAGGCATGCGTTGATATTGCCACTATTTTCTATAGTGAAATCAAAGCAAAGGGGCTGACGGACCGATCTGTCTGTCTTGGGTTACACAAGGCCAGCCGAGAGCTTCGAAATAGGTGGCTTAGCGATGGAGAAGACAACGCCTGATCTAGGAAAGGCTTATTGACAGATTTCGGTGTTAAGAACTCCGCTTCGAGAAGCGCTGATTCAAACTCGGCATGTCATCATCAAGTCAGTAGATATGTATTCTCCTGCGACGACGAGGACTTAAGTCCTGCTCAAAGGGCGCCTTTTGTGCACTACGGGGTATGGCTATTTTTTTCTTGGCGGACTGTCCATCACAAAGTTCATTCGCTAATTTGATCTCCGAGGTCACTATTCAAAGTATGACTTGAACAAAGCGTTTGATGAGCTGAATATTTCCGATACCAACAAGGCGCATGATGAATGAAAATGACTTGGGAAATTGCAATGGAGTATGATCAGTCGAGAACTAACTTGGCAAGTCGTCGAGGGGGATTAGGGTGATGATCTTCTATTCCACACCCGAGATGGTAATAGCGATATATGTAAGACTCAATACACTACATGTATGTATGTATGCCGCGGATCTTTTAGAGAAACCGTTTATTTACATATCGATAACACACTCTCTCCTACATCTAATAACACAGAATTAAATCTCGAACATCATCTTTACTTCAACACAGCTTCCACTGTAGCTGCTGAGAAGCCAAATTCTTCCACTTGTGTCTTTCTCATGCCAGATCATGTCTTGGTAGTGAGATGGAGAGGCGCTTCCAACCTTGCAGATGGCTGAGGAAGATCACGGGTTCCAAGAAGGAGAAGCTTGCATCAAGTCCCATTGATTCCCTCGAGGAGGCAGTGAATTCAATTGGAGAACGTTTACGAGCGGAATTCGAAGAATTCGCGGATACCTACGATGACAGCGCAGGCTATGCTGTCTTCGTCAACAACGACAGTCTCGATGTGATGAATCGCCATGGGAAAGAGGTCACGGAAAACAATCTCGATGAAGCCATCCGCATCGCTCGCGACGTTGTCCACAAGTGTCCAGAGGATGTGGTGGATTTGAAGGCCGATTGCCTCTATGAATTGGGATGGCGCCTAGAGGACAGATACTGGAGAACAGGCAGGATGGCAGACATCGACGAAGCAATCGAAATACTTTTCAAGGCGGTTAATAACTCTTCAAAAGCCCATATACGATATGCGCGGCGATTGACAGTACTCAGTCAATGCCTTCAAGAGCGTTTCTCAAGGACAGCTTCGCTCGTCGATCTCGAGGATGCAATCGAGCTATCAATGAAAGCGACCGCAATTCAATCATTTGATGAGGACACGTTTTATCCTGGCCACACACGGTTCTCTGCACTAGCTGACGGTCTTTTCCTGAGATACAAGAGACTGAAAACCTACCAAGACCTTGAAACAGCAATTACCCTACGGAGGAGGATCGTCTCGGTTTGCTCGCCTAGAGAGGTGCCCGAAGTTCAACAGCACGCGTTAGCCGTACTACTTCTTGGAAGCCATATGTATTTACAACCTGAGAAAACTGACCAACTGGAAGAGGCGATATCAATTTGTCTCAAACTTCTGGGTACATCCAAGAAGGTCTCCGGTAGGCCTTTTTGGTTAAACAGTCTTGCATTGGGGCGTTATTATTTATTCCAAAGCACCAGAAATCCAGAGCATCTCGAAATCGCCATCCAATCAGCGAGGGAGGGAACCACGGCTCTCTTCTTCGATCACCCGGAAAGAGCTAAGTCGCTGTTGAATCTCGGCAATCTCCTTCTCCATCAATACTCGGTCACCTCAGAATCATCTCAGCTTGATGAAGCGAAAGAGGTCTACTCGAAATCCTTGGCTCAGCCGAATGCTGTCATTGGTGTTCGGCTAGAAGCTGCCGCGGCACTGTCGCACGCATCTTCCTTGACATCTGACTGGAGCACAGCATATGGATCGCTAAAGCTTGCCATGCGACTCATGAAGCCGTTACTAGTTCGATCGCTCAACAACGCTGACAAACAATTTGTGCTTAGCGAGATTTCAGGGCTCGCAGGCGATGCGGCGGCGGCGGCGTTACACGTGGGGGAAGAGCCGCACGTCGCGCTCGAATTTCTTGAGCAAGGTCGTGGGCTACTTGCGGAGTCTCTTTTGGAATACCGTACAGACATCCATGGACTCGAAAACCATCACCCTGGCCTTGCACAAAGATTCACGCAGTTGAGGGACGAGTTGACGGTCAATACGCAAACTACGGCCCGTTCGCCATCGAGCTTTCTGCCGTCGTTCCCTGATGAGAATGATCCAAGCATCGATATGCGTGATGAGGAACTTCCGCTGGCTACAGAGAGATCGCTGCGTCGGCAAAGGATCGAGAAGGGCTTTGATTCTTTAATCGAAGAGATTCGTGCGCAGAACGGATATGAGCACTTCCTGGTGAGCCCGAACCCGGGAGCAATGAAGGCCGCTGCTGTAGATGGCCCAATTGTGGTTATTAATGTAAGTGAATTTCGTAGCGATGCGATAATCGTCAAGCCGCACCAAGTGACCGCACTATCCCTACCGGATCTGAAATTTGGGGATGTTCAGGTCCGAAGACGCAGCCTTTCTCATAGACTATGTGACGCTCGGCTTCTTGAATGGCTATGGGAGGTCCTTGCGCAGCCAGTCCTCTCGGCGTTGGGGATTCACTCAGCTCCAGAAAATGATAATTCGTGGCCGCATCTATGGTGGATCCCAACTGGCTTGCTGACGAGTTTTCCACTCCATGCTGCCGGTCGGCATTACACTCGAGATACCGTGATGGACAGGGTCCTATCGTCGTATAGCCCATCAATAAAATCCATCATTTTTAGTCGTCAGAATCGGAAAACCCTGTCTATTAGTACCCCGTCTCAAGCCCTTCTCGTTGCTATGGAGCATACTCCTTCACTTTCTACACTACGATACGCGAAGAAGGAGGTCACGCTCTTGAAGGACTTTCTTGAAAAGCAAGGATGGGATTGCCCAGAGACGTTCCCCCAAAAGACCAATATCTTATCAGCTCTCAAGGGAAGCAAGATTTTTCACTTCGCCGGTCATGGAAGCACAAGTCCTTCTGACCCTTCAGGAAGTTGTCTGATGCTCGATGATTGGAGGGATGACCCTCTCACGGTCGCAAGCCTTCTCGAACAGAACTTCCACGACGACAGCCCATTCCTTGCTTATTTGTCTGCGTGCGGGACAGGACAGATCGGGCGTGTGAAGTTTGCCAGCGAAAGCATCCATCTCATCAACGCTTGCCAGATAGCCGGATTCCGGCATGTTATTGGCACGCTATGGGAGGTCAATGATGAATCCTGTGTCGAGATAGCCAAAGTGACTTACGAGACGATCATAAGAGACGGTATGATAGATGAGTCTGTGTGCCGAGGTTTGCATACCGCTACTAGAGCCCTTCGAGATAAATGGCTCCAATCTATGCCAGAGGTTTCTGAGTCACGCCCACACGTCAAGACTAGTCCTTTCCAAAAATCTAATCCCGACTCCATCTCGGATCTCACGAGGCCCACCTCTTCAAGAGAGATCAAGGATAAGTCATGCGCCAAGATAATGCCACTTCAATTCTTCGAGTACCAAATATTACGTCGTGATGTTATAGCGATCGATGACCACGATGACGATGCAAAACCAGCAGCTACACAATTGCATTGGGTACCCTACGTACACTTCGGAGTCTAGGTGGTCTCCAATCATTGACATTATACTACGACGCATTCGCTATCCTGTAGAGTATACCTAGATTCGTGGACAATATACGCGACGAAGACTCAAAACGAAGTAATTGTCAAGGAATGCTGTTTCATGTGATGGCTCAGCCAGTAACTCTGGCTCGCACTTGTTCATGAAGTATCTGCTTGGCTGTTAGCTGAGCGGGGTGATATACTGTATCAACAGGCGGAGCCGCGCACAGTAGGAGAAAGTACTTAAGCCCATTTCAAACACCTCTGGATTTAGTGTAGTGACCAGGAACACAGGATCTGACGGACCCGGCAGTATCTCCTTAGACAAGCACAACTGAAGGGCTAGCACTTACTCCCGGAGGTTATCAAATCATCAATGAAGTGCAAGTAACGCACTGCCCAGCAGCGACATGGTGAGCTAACACGCAGAAAAGTGGCGCACAGGAGTTCATGATCAATATTCATGTACAGACTAAGCACGAAAAGGATGGACAGGGAATAAAATGAAAATTCGTAATAAAAAATATAAATTATTTGTTTTGAATCAAAAGTATAAATTAAAAGGTTTTAAATCAATATGGTATCTAATATATAAAGCTTAAATACCAAAATGAACAAAAGGGACCCAATAAAGGGGTATATCGTCATCACACAACTCGACGTCCCTCGGTTCTCTTGCCTTGCCTTGACCCAAACGCGATTGCTCAACAAGCACTTGTCCCCCGTCTTTCCAACTTTTAGTGACTCCGGTCATAATACATTTCGACGATGCGCCCGGCCCTCTCATCGCATTTTCAGAAATCCATCTGTCGCGGAGATTCCTGGACGCGCGATGGAGCGCCTCGCTGACGGAGTCATCGCTCATGTGCTGCTTCTGCATCCACTCATAAGTCTTGATCGCCGCCTCTATGCACAGCTCGTCGTTGACTTCCCAGAGGGTGCCGACGACGTGCTGGAAGCCGGCGAGCTGGCACGCGCTGATGAGATGGAGTCCCTCGTCGAGGAGTTCGTTGTGCTTGACTTGGCCCGTGCCGCAGGCGGAGAGATAGGCGAGGAATGGCCTGCGGCTTTGGAGGTTCGTCTCGATGAGACTCGCTACGGTAAGCGAGTCGTCGCTGAGGAGGAGGGAGCTGAGCGAGGGATCTGATGGGTTGGAATAGCCGTGGCCTGCGAAGTGGAATACTTTGCAGTCTTGTAAGGCGGAGAGGACGTCGTTCCGGCAGGGTCGAGGTTTGATTACTCGCAATTGACTGGAATCACACAGCTTTTCCAGCTCTTGGATCTCCTGGGGCACGAAGCGGAGAGTGCTCTGGCCTGGCGTCTTCTCCATCCCAACCAAAACGATATTGCCTGGCTCCCCTGGCTCATCTGGCATCGTGGCCGCGAGGAGATTCTGTCGGCTATGGACAAGTGCTCGGACGGAGGCGCTATAAGATGAGATAGCTCGGTCTAAGACGGTATGTAGGGATTGGTCAGAATGTCGTCCAGCTGCATGAATTGGGAGTTTGGCAAGAAGTCCGGTGGGAATCTATTATATGCGTGGCCAGTCACCTCTCGGGGATTCCACCAAGCCCAGGGCGTCCAGAACTGGCCCGGCAACTGTTTCCTAAAGCCACTCCAATACTTCTGGCTTTAGCGACTGAGAATTGGCGAGCGTCTGTGCGCGATCACGTATATCTTTTATCAGAAGTCGGGGGAGTTGTACGGCTCTGATGAGGGACGTCTCGATGATTAGTGCGTCGCACCTGTACCTGCTGACGTTTATAACGACGATTGGGCCATGGATTGCAGCGGCTTTCAACTCATCTTCATCAGGCCCCAGCAGAAAACGATCAAAGCCAGGTAACTTCCGGATCTTTTGAATCTTTTGCTCCAGTTTCTGGCTTACATTATAGCGCTGGTCGCCATAATCTGTTGAATCTGACAGATCTTGTGGATCAATCTGATAAGTCTCGCCATCTTGAGATTCAAGCTGATCCCGAAGGCTGACATATTCTCCTGCTACTTGCGGGTGCTGCTCACGAAGGACGGAAATAACCGTGGGCATGTCGTAACGCGTACTTGCGATGACTCCACGGCCAAGCTCAAGGAGTACTATTGCTTCGGATAGCTTTTCCCCCGCCATCAAAGCGAGTGCCGCTGCATCAGAACCTAGGCCAATAATATCAACAAGCACATTTTGTTTATCCGACGTTTGTAAGAAGCGAGGCGCGAACAGCAGGACCAGCGACAAAGCCTGACATGCCGCTTCGTAGGCGTATGACCAGTCCCTGGTCATAGCATATAGCCTGAGTAGATGTTGACCAGCGGTAATGCGATTTTTTATAGTGGATGCAGGCAAATTAAGAACTTTGTGGAACGTCTAGGCGGATTGATCGAAGTCCTGGGCCGCTCTTGTTCTTATGAATTTCCCCATTTGAGCCATTAAGAAACTTAGAAGGAGGAAATCCTGCTGAGTGTAGTTTTTTGACATCTTATCGAGAGCTTGTTTATAGTATTTGATGGCTTCATTTAAATAAATCACGGCTCCTGACCTGTCCAAGATGTATGTATCGGCGAGGCTTCGAAGGTGAAATACTCGGTCATAATGGTCCTCTGGTATTTTTTCAATAGCCTGTTGAGAAAACTCAATAGCTTGTTCGAAATCCGTGGTATCTCTTGTTATTCGAAATCTTTCTCGATATACAGTTGCAAGCTTTTAAAGCCCATTTACCTAATCGATAGGGTTATCTGGTGATTTCTTAAGTGCCTCCAGGTAAAAACGAATCGAGTGTTTTGAATTTACTATATATTTAACTATTTTAAATCGACTATAATATATATCTACGATTATCTTAAATAAAAATCTTCGATTTGGATAGATATCCGGTATTATATTAAAACTGCCTATAGCCAGCTATAGTAATCGATTTATGTCTATTATATTTCGTAGCGTTTAGTATCGTACTTTGT
The DNA here is from genome assembly GCA_022578795.1 of Xylariaceae sp. FL0255. Taxonomy (NCBI): domain Eukaryota; kingdom Fungi; phylum Ascomycota; class Sordariomycetes; order Xylariales; family Xylariaceae; species Xylariaceae sp. FL0255. Next base: position 798 of record MU389015.1, on the reverse strand, counting down.
ACGACTAAATTAGATTGTTGCATATTAAAAGCTAATGCCGGTCGTTTTCTTTCGTAGTTTTCAGGGCATCTTCTTTAAGCCGAATAGTTCGATCTAAATCTGATTTGGCCCCCAGTCTTAAAAACCGTGATTTATATCTATAAACGAAGTACTGGAGTCGATCAACTTATTCCGAGTCATGCTTTAGTATCTTGCTAAATGATACATAAGTAAAGAGAATAGACTAGTCCAGATATTGCGAGGTTCCTGTTTTAGCATACTTTCGATCGTATGCTATCGCAAGTTTATAGAGATAATAGGGATAATCTAGGTCGCTTTATGATACTATTTTTAAGATTTTCTCATGTAAGTTGATAGCTCGCTCCAAAAAGGCTATAGCCCCTGTTCTTTTAAATTAGCTTTTATACAAACATACAAAAGAGTCTAGTCTACCGAGCTGTGGAAAAGGCTTTAATGTTTTCTCGATAGCGTCTTGGACTAGTTGGATAGCCGTGTCTAGATCTCTTGCGGATTTTGTTCTTTTGTATTTCGATTCGTATTTCGATCCGAGACTTTCGAGTCTTGCTGCATAGTCTGGACGACCTTCTGGCGTTGCATCAAGCAGTTCCTGTCCCCACTGAATGGCTGATTCTATATCCTCTATAGCTCCTGTCTCCTGGTATTTATAGTAGTATGCATTCTCTAGGCTTCGCAGGATCGTTGACCGGTTAGGGTTAGGGTTAGGGTTAGGGTTAGGGTTAGGGTTAGGGTTAGGGTTAGGGTTAGGGTTAGGGTTAGGGTTAGGGTTAGGGTTAGGGT
>MU389014.1:0-41790 GCA_022578795.1 Xylariaceae sp. FL0255 | reverse complement strand
AGCGGCGTCGGGTGGATGGCAGGTCGGCCACCAAGACCGGCGGCCAGAACTGCCTAAAATGGCGGCTAGGTAGCCGTCTCATAGTTTAAAGTAGTATTATTTTAAAAAATAATTAATATAATATTATAAAAATATTTTAATTATTTCGTAATAATATATTTAAATAATATATTAATATATTTTAAAATATTAGAAAAATATAAAAAATATATTAAACTAATATTAAAAGTACTATAAAACGTAAAACTATTAGTAAATTTAAAAAAAAAAAATTTTATAAATAATAAATAGATTTTTTAAAATTTACGATATTTTTAAAAAAAATCTAAATTTAAAACTTTAAAATATTAATAATTAAAAACTAATTATTATTAAAAAACGTTTTTAAAATACGATCGTTTATAAAATTTATAAACTATATATATATATTTATAAAAAATTTTAATAAAATAATAGCTTTATTAACAAATTTAATTAAAAGAAAAATTCCGTTTATTTAAATTAAATATAAATATAAAGCTTTTAATTAAATTAAAAAAACAATTTTTAATATACCGATATTAAAATTATTAAATTCCGATAAAAAATTCGAAATCGAAATTAATACTTATAATTTTACTATTAAAAAATAACTAGAATAATAAAATAAAAAAAATAAACTATATTTAATAACTTTTATAACGACTAAAAAATTAAATAAATAATAAATTAAATAAATAAAATTTCTATTTTAGTTTAATTTTTAAATTATTTATAAAATAAGAAAAAAAAATATATAAATAAATATTTTTAGCTATAAAACGGAATATAAATAAAAAATATTATTTTTAAATTAAATATTTCTAAATTCTATAAAAAAAAAATACTTTATAATTATAATAATTTAATAAAACTATAAAAATTAAACCGATCGATTAAAAAAATACTTTCGAAAAACTATAAAAAAAAACTTTTTAAAAAATATTATATTTTAAAATAATATATAAAAAAAACTAACTAAAATAAATATTATAATATATAAAAATAAATTATATATATTATTAATATTTTAAGAAAAATTAATTAAAAAACTATATAAATATTTATTAACAAAATACTAAAAAAAATTTAAAATATTTTTAAAACTTTAAAAAACCTACGATTTTCTTAAAATAAAAAAAATAATTAAAAAAATTATTAAAAAATATAATCTCTATAATAAAACTAAACTATTATAATATAAACTATATAAATTATTAAAATTTATATTACTATTAAATAAAATATAAAAAATAGTTATATTTAATTTTATTATAAAATTACTATTTTTTAAAAAATTTATAATAAAAATATTTTACGATAATATTTTTATTATAATATATAAATTTACAAAAATAATATATTATATTTTTTATATTAAAATAAATATAACTAAAAACTTTATATATATTATAATTCGATATTTTATAAATCGATATAAAATATTTAAAAAATTTATATCCGACAAAAATCGAAAAATAATATTTAAATATTAACAATTTTTAATAAAAACTCTAAATATTAAAAATAAAATATTTATAAAATATTATTTATAAACTAATAAATAAATTAAACTTTTTAATTAAATTTTAAAAATTTATTTATAATATTATAATAATAAATAATAAAATAATTAAATTAAAAAACTATTTAATATAAAATTTATTTATAATAGTTTAAATATCGAATTTATTAAAATATTACTATTTAAAATAAATTATAAATTTAACTTAAATATTTTTAAAATATTGTTTAAAAATATTACTATATTATATATAAAAATCTAAATAAAAAATTTAATTAATTTATAATAATAAATATAAGCAAAATTAATATTTTTATAATAACGTTTAAAAATATATTATAATAAAAAACGGTTATTAAAACTAATTTTAAAAAAAAAAAAAAATTTACCTATTTTAATAAAATATTAAAATAAAATAACTAAACGAAAAACTTAATTTTAAAAAAATTAAACTATTTAAAATTAAAAAAGTTTTATTAAATTTAAATTATTAACTATTGTTATTTTAAAAAATAAAAATATATCTAATTTTTTATATTTTATTATTAAAACTAATATTATAAAACGTTAAATTTAAAATATAACTTAAAATAAAGTTTAATTAAAATATATATAATATTAAAAAAATACTAAATTTACGTTAAAATAAAAATATTTTTAAATATTTAATATATTAAAAAAATTACCTATATATAAATAATATTTAAAAACCTAAAATAAACCTATTATTTATTCTAATAATTATAGCAAACTACTACTATTAATATTTAAATCGATTAAAACTAAAAAAAAAAGGTTGCCTTTTTAAAAAAAAATCAAAAACAAAACTTAAACTAATTAAACTTTAATTAATAATATTAATTACGTTACTAATATAAATAAAAACTATAATATTAAAATTTTATTATTTAAATTTATTTAGTTTATTTTAAAAATTAAAAACTATAATTTATTATTTAAACTTTATAAATAATAAAAAAAAAACGTTAAATCTATAACTAGTTAAGTTTTGTAAAAGTTTTTTAAATTTTTTACGTTAAATAACTAAAACGTTTAAAAACCGCCTCCTTTTTATTTTTTAAACGATAAGATTCGAAAAATACGCGATTTAAAAAATTCATCGAAACCCCAAAACCGTTACAAAAAATCCTACGACAAATATATTCTTTATAACAAAAAACCCCGTCCATTATTTTACATTCCACTTTCTATTTCTTCTATTAATATATATAACAATTAAAACAAAACATAATTTTAAAACCAAATTCGTCGATCGTAACCAAAAAACAATATCGTTATTTAATTTTAAATAAATATATATATCTATTAACTTAACCTAACATAATATATTAATAAAATATCCCGCTAAACGCGTAAAAAAAAAAACGCGACAAAAAAAATAAAAAAACTTATACTATTTATTATTAAAAATAACAATAATAAAAAAAAAAAATATTATTACAAACCAATATTTTAATAAATCTAATAATTTAGCCTAATATATATAAAATTTTATAAATATTTATATATACCTAAATAGAAAATTTAAATAAAAAAATGATATAACTTTAAATTAAAAAATTAATAATTTATTATAATAATTCGTAAATTAAATTAATACAAAATCAATAATTTAAAAAATATTAAAAAAAAGATTAAAATATATAATCTATAGCATTTCTTCTATTTTTAATAATTTTTTTACTTAATTATTAATTTAAATATTCTTTACTTTTTTAGAATTAAATAGAAAAAAACTCCTAACAACTATTCTATATAACAACTTCTATAAACGCTCAGCTATATCCTCTAACAGTTATAAGTCGACATTACCGTTAGTACAGCTAACCCTTACTTTTAGGAACAAACCCAACTAGCACGGTTAACCATTTGGTTAGACGGGTCGTTACACATTGCCATGTTGAATGTGAGAAAGAACTTTGGATAATGTGAAAATCAAGGATGAAATGGCACTGTATCTGAGTTTTGTCGAGCATTCCGGCGCTATAGATCATAACTCGGTGCTGAAATGGAGGCATCCAAGGCTCGTGTTGGTCTGCTCAGCGCTCAAAGGATAGCAAGTGCGACGATTGTGGGGGAGATCATCACAATCTGGTGTACCTCCAACATGCCAGCCTTCTGTATAGGCGCCTATGTTAGTATCAATTAAGTCGGTTAAAACAAAACTGCAACGGGATTTGCCCCTTTGAACTACCAACAGGGATGGAAAATATTCGAAAGGTCCGGCGAAATTATTTATCAAGATGTATGTTTTTTGGTGCTCAATACTGACTTGGCCTGGAAGATATACATAGCTGCCGTTCGAGATGAGCAGGATCTCATAGTCACAGCGCCAAGAGAGTTAGTTATCGCTCTGGCACAAGATCTAGCACAACACGGCGAGTCATTCCATGAGTTCGATCTCCCAGAAAGGTGCCGCACGTCTATCCATGTTAATATTTCCCCTAAAATTATGAAAGTATGTGAGGGTCTTCTTGCCCCGCGCTTCGGTGACAACCAGCTTGTGAGGTCGGATGTTGATGGCCAAATAATACCTTGTAGTACTGCAGTTTGCAGCGTACTCGAGGCAGTTATGACAACTAACGTTGACTAGGTCGAGACATTTGGTACGACAACTAAGTCTGTCGAGGGAGAGTCGACAAAATCTTTAAAACTTTCAATCGGAGGAGATTTGATCACGCGGGTTAGTAAGAGCAACACATCCTATTGTCAGTTCCCAGGCTTTGATATAGAAATGGAGCAATCAGTATATTCTACAGAGGCTCATTTAAAACAAGAAACCCAGCTGGAGCAGGACAATAGATCACCAGTTGCCTATGACGATATCTACATTGCCAATAACTCTTTACCCCTTTCCCACAGTACTTCATCCCTTGTTCTCATATATCGAGAACCTATGCGATCTCCTGCCCCTAGTTCAAGAGGCGAACGAACCGTCCGTGACAACTTGCCCACCATGGCCTACTTGACGGAACTTCGACTGAGAGTTCAGTAGTTATTAAGTTCCTACACGAAATATAAATAAAATCCGGCATATGCCTTTTACCCCTCGTCCACTTTACTCCGGACTGTTGTATAGTGATCCGGTAGACTCTTGGTGTAGATCAGGCATTATCCTAGACAGTCAGCGACCCCTCTTTGTTTGGCGAGCTTAGAACAACGCCCGAAGTTGAGTATTGGGGTCGAGATGCAGAAATCTGCACTGATATATACCTTAAATGCGTTAACACTTTATTCTTCTAATCTGGGCGATTTGATCCATTCTGATGTTTCTTGACTGTTCAAGCCCCGGTCGGTAAGCTGTACAGAATCGGCCATCAAGGTTGTTCTTTAGCGTTGTGGGTAGTTTCCTAACAGGGATTCTTGCAGGTGGCGTGGGGGAGCGCCCATAGTCATTTACATCTTGGAATATCGCTGCTGGGGGAATACAACATTGTCTGTGAGCCAATCAAATGGCGGGAGAGAAGTACCAGATTTAGCACTATTTCCAATACTCCTTATAATAGGACAAAATTTGCTCAATTCAACTTCCCGATCGGATACTGATCCACTCCAAAATATCAGAGAATTGTTGAATATGGAGGGTGATGAGAGAGAGGATGGAGCTAATACTAATATGCTACAGGCGCGAAATGTTTCTTGTTGTGAAAAAATAGATATGTGATTCTACACAGAAGCTTGGGATAGCTCCGAATTCGGGCTCTCAGGCAAGGATAAAAGCTCTACATTACATCTCTTTCACCTCAGGACAGCTTTGATCCCGACTTATTACCATTGCACGGCCAATTGGTAACGATCCGAAGGATAGAACAAAAAGATATCAAGCTTATTTGGTGGCCTCACGAGATCCAGGCACTTATCCCTGAGGAAAAGCCAATATGCTCTCAGCCCGGGGCCTGCGCAGCATTGCCAGGCAGGATATACCATGGTGTTTTACTCCAGGAACAGATAACAGATACGATCCCGAGCACAACCCAAGCGGAGTTGTTTCCCTCGCAATGGCTGAGAACGTATGTGCTATGTGTCCGGGAGTGTTTCAAATGCCGCATGAGGTCTAATTCATCCTCTTTGGCAGAACCTCATGCATAAGGAGCTTCACGAATATGTACAAAATAATGTGAGTTACGAGCCTCGACCGTCAGGAAGTCATCCTCATATCGTGCTATACTAGGTGTCTATCCCAGAGCTTGCGTACACTTATCGCTACAGCACTCTAGGGGGGCCGCGTTTTCCCATGGCCATGGCGGCGCATATCAACGAGCATTTCAACTGCTACCGACCAGTGAAACCAGAAGACATCATTACAGCATCTGCCTTGACGTCAATTCATGAGCTTGTAGGCTACTGTCTCGGTGACTCTGGAGATGGGATACTCGTCGGCCCACCCATATATGGCCGGTTCGAACTTGATTTTGGCAATACGTCCGAGCTGGAAATGGTGTATGCCGACACGTCGAACGTCGACCCTTTCTCGCCGGCTGTTGTGAAGAGATATCAAGAAGCTCTTGACAAGGCAGCTGATGGTGGGGTGAAGATCAAGGCGTTGCTCATTGTGAATCCCAGTAACCCCATGGGTACGTACTTGCGTCCATCGACAAATCCTGCGAAGTGGCAGCTGACGTCTGACGGTAAGGCCGGTCGTATCCTAGAGAGACACTACGGCTCCTCATGGCATTCTGTCAAAAGAATCGGATTCACTTAGTCAGTGATGAAATATATGGTTTATCAACATACCAGATGGGGAGACCATCAGACATGGACTTCATGTCAGTCCTGGCAATTGATAGTCAAGAGCTCATCGATGATGACCTTCTGCATGTGTTCTATGGTATGAGCAAAGTAAGCATTGCCATGCCGCCAGGTGAACGTCACGTTCTAGTCCGCATCCCGTGTGCTGATGTTCGCAGGACTTTGCCGCCGCCGGGATCCGGATTGGTAGTCTCATTACGAGGAGTACCAGTCTTCGCAAGGCAGTGGCGGGCAACATGCGTTTTCATAATCCATCGGGTCCGTCAATAGCAATAGCGACGGCAATACTAGAAGATCGAGCATTTGTTTCTCGCTTCCTTCGACTGTCTCGCGAAAGACTTCGCGATGCTCGCGCATTTACAGAGAAAAAACTATCAGACGCCGGTGTATCTTACGCCGAGGGGTAAGCATACTACCTTAGATCGAGCTACACGCATGAAACTCATTTTACTTACGTCTTCATATTCACAGGAATGCCGGATTCTTCGTCTTCGTCGATCTTAGCCCATGGCTTGAAATACCAGATCCAGTAAACCACGGCTCTGGCTCCAATTCAGAGTTCGACCTCGCTCAGAAGCTTTTGAATGCCGGTGTTGGTCTCCATCCTTGCGAAGAGCACGCTATTAAAAAGGGACAGTTTCGAATCGTATTCAGCCAACAACGCTCAATCCTGGAAGAGGGGCTCAGGCGGTTAGTCATTACACAGCCGTTATCAGAACACTAGGGAATAAATATTAACAGTTTAATCAGGCTTGTTTCTGTTTTGCGCGACATAGAGCAGAGCCGGAAGCAAACCGAATATTTGGGCTAAAGAGTAATTTGGAGTACATATGAATGGGGTCTGGGCAAAATGATTATTTTGGAATTAGTTGACGCAAACTGTAATGGCATCTCCCACATTTTGTCTCAAATTTTCGAGAATGAAATAGTAAGAAGCATAGAGACATCCACAATGGCTGTGAAATCAATAGACCTCTACCACTACACCTTTTCTACAGCAAACGCGAAAGATATAATCATACCATATTCAAGAGCTCGTGGAAGTCACGAGCCTCATTCGAAGCCGCCTCAGCTCCTTCCATCGTGTCTGAGACAGCCCTATGAAATATACAATGGGCGGTAGTTCCTAACCGTGTTTATGGAGACGGCTCTCGAAGCTCTCGATAGCAGCGAGTATAGCTTCGTTGTCAAGTATGCGTATTAATACTGTGGCATTGATTACTTTTTCACGACGGCTACACGGCTGAGTTCGTATGGCGAATTTACGCTGCGTTGGTTTCTTAGACCATGTTGGAGAGTGGGCAAGGGCGAAGTTGCCAACTTCGATATTGCTAGTTCTGGGTATCAAAGCTCGGCTTAGGTACGAGATTGTAGATTCTAGGTAGTCAATATTCAATTGAGAAGACTCATATGTAGACTCAATCTTATAGCAGTGAAGATAGCACCCTCGACAGAAGGCTTGAGAGCACAAGTCATTAAATCAGGGATATGATCATACCCTAGAATACAGTGTGGATTGGAGAAGCAGAGGATTCAACTGATCATCGCCGTCCGTTAACCTAATTGTAGAACTCCATTTAAAAGCTCGACTAATGTTAGAAATACCATCTTCATCTGAGAGTTAGCCGAAATCGATTTTGGGACATGTGTATTTACTCTTGTTTTACAAAACCATCGTGGCTCTTGAGAAAGGTGTCATCCAACCCAATGCGCTCTTCCAGAAGATCAATCCCGAGATTGATACCGAGTTTCATAATATCAAGGTCAGGACGCGCCTAGATCATTCCACACGAAGAGATAACTGACTTGTAGAGCAATCAGATACCGACTGAATGTATCACCTGGCCTACCAAAGGGCTTCGTCGAGCATCTGTCAACTCATTCGGCTTTGGCGGCACGAACTCGCATCTCATACTTGACGATGCCATGCACTATCTCAAGAACCAGGAGCTCGTGGGTAACCACAGCACAACTCCATTAGGACTAGGTGATGGATACGAGAGTGAAATACACCCGAAGACAGATGGTGCACATGGGCCTATCAATGGTACTCATCTACTCGCAGATAATATGAACGGGTGTCTCAACGGTGCTTCTTCTGTTATTACACCAGTCAAGCCTCGTTTGCTGATCTGGAGCGCATCCGATGAAAGTGCCCTGAATCGCATGCTTCAAGGATACAACACCTACTACGCTGACCGAGTTCAAGGGTCACAGACCAAGCTAGACCAGTTGGCTTATACGCTGGCGGCCCGCAGGAGCGAGATGACCTGGCGAACGTGCGCTCTGGTTGATTCTGCTCACAAAATACAGGACGGAGAGCAGCCTCTGCCAGCCAGGAGTGAGAGCCTCAATCAAGAAAGCACTTGCATTCGTTTTCACGGGCCAGGGTGTACAGTACGCGCAGATGGGCCTGGAGCTTCTTGAATACCCAGAGTTCAAGGCAGCGCTGCTTGAAGCAAATGAAATCTTCAAGAGACTGGGTTGTGAATGGTCGATTCTAGGTACGTGAGCGAGTGGTCTGTCTATACATGCTGTTGAGTTGAACTAATATTGTTTGTAGACGCATTGTGCGACAAAGACAAGATTGATTTTCCCGACCATAGTCAACCCTTATGCACTGCCCTTCAAATAGCGTTAGCGCGGCTCCTGAAATCTTTCGGGGTGAGCCTATCTGTTGTCATAGGACACTCGTCGGGAGAGATTGCCGCTGCGTAAGTATCGATCATGGAACAATGTTGTAAATAAGGTCGCTTACTCACATCGGCCTATAGGTACGCGGCTGGGGCGCTGACGCAAGAATCCGCGCTCAAAGTGGCCTATCATCGGGGACAAGTTGCTGCAAAACTGATGCGCAGTGCTTCATCTTCAGGTGCCATGATGGCGGTAAATCTAGCCGCTTCTGAAGTTGAGAAAAGACTCAAAGACAAGACGTTATCCAGCAAGGGAGAGCTCCATATCGCGTGCATTAACAGCGAGCATAACTGTACAGTGTCCGGGGACGAAAGGGCGATCGACGGCTTTCAAGTGTGCCTGGAGAATAGAGGCGCCGTTGGGCAGAAGATAAGGACGAAAGTCGCGTACTACTCACCTAAAATGAAAATTCTGCAACCAGAATACGAGGACTTGATGGGCAAACTGGAAGCACCGGACCTCGTCAGCACAGGAGCAGTAGACATGATCTCATCGGTCACTGGTCGCCCGATTTCCCTGAAAGAGCTGACAGCCCCGAAGTACTGGGTTGATAATCTCATTTCGCCCGTGAGATTTACGGAGGCTATATCTACCATGATCGAGGGTCATGGCATCAGCATCATTGACGAAGAAAAGATCACGGATATCATTGAGATCGGTCCCCATTCTGCACTCCGCCGCCCGCTCAGGGAGTCGCTTAGTGTCAGTGGCATGAGTCAAATGAGCTATGTATCCGCCCTTTGTAGGAACGAATCAGCCTCACGGACTGTCTTGGATCTCATTGGGCATTTATTTTGTCGGGGCTACAAAGTCTCTGTCAGCGCCTGCAACCAGCAGCAGACTTCAACCGCCGCACAGCCCATGCCCTTCCTTGTGGACTGCCCGCGATATCCGTTTGACAAGTCCAAAAAGTACTGGTTTGAGTCCTGCCTCAGCCGCGATTATCGCTTGCGACAGGGTGGCAACAGCGAAGTACTCGGAGTGCGAGCGCACGATTGGAACCCTCTCGAACCGCGATGGAGAAAGTTTTGGAGAAGAGACACGACACCCTGGCTTAAGGATCACGTTATCAACAACGTCGTCATTTTACTAGGGACAGTAATGCTCGCAATGGCGATTGAGGCAGTGCTGCAGATGGCAACAATTGATCGACCCATTGACGGGGTTTATATCAAGGACGCCAAGTTCATCAGCGCCATCAGCATACCCGAGGATAAGACGACCGAGACGGTCCTTCATTTGCGGCCTCTGCGGAAATCCTTTGAGAAGGAGTCGACGTGGTCGCGAATTACCCATTTTACCTTCAGCGATGGGCGCTGGAATAAGTGTTTCCAAGCGACTGTCCAGCTACAGTACGAAGAAGGGCAAACTCCAGTCGAAGAGGGGACAAAGAGGCGCAGGAATCGCGAAGGGATGGTCCGGAGATATCAGCAAGCACGCGAGATCTGTTTGGCCCCTGTCAGACGAGCCCACCTTTACAAGAAAATGAGAGAGTCCGGTGTTACGTATGGCAAGACTTTTGAGTTGCTCGACGACATTCAAGACGACCTTGCCGGCACGGCCATCGCTCGTGTGGCACTCGATGATGCTCCGATAAGAGCTTGCATTGTCCACCCAGCAATTCTGGACGTGGCGATACATCTGTCGTAGGTGCATAGTTCTAGCGGACTGGGAGACGCGGGTGTCACGATGGTACCGCGGCAATTGCACAACCTGTGGATATCGGCTACCAAGTGGTCGGAGTCGGCGACGGTCAACATAAGAACCTCCTCACAGAGACTCCCAGACTCCGGGGAGACACATACTGACGCCTGTATTTTCGACGCCGCCACTTTGGCTCCGCTTTGTGACATAGGGCAGGTAATCCTCGCGCCAGTTGCGCGTGTCGACTCAGGCGGCCACAATAAGCCCAAACTCCTTTATGGGGTCGATTGGAAGCCCCAGCTAAGCTTCCTGGATGCAGAACAGCTCTGTCAGATATGCGGTGCTGGTTTCATCCCCGAGGACAGCACTGGCATGAGCTTATTCTATCCGAAGCTTGAAGCTACGATGGACGTTGTCATTAGAAAGACTTTGGGCGATTTGGAAGATGTTAACTCCTCTAAGATGCCTTGGCATATCTTGAATCTCATTTCTTGGATGCAACGACATGCCGCACAGCGGCCGGCGGCTAATCCTTTAGAAGACGGGCAGCCAGTAGAAGAGTGTCTTCGTCAGCTAAGTGAAGAACGACCAAAGTGGAAACTGTTTGAGGTCCTCGGTAATAACATAATGTCCATCATCCGCGGTCAAGTCGATACTCTTGAGCTACTCATCAGCTCGGGGCTAGCCGAGGTTTTTTACAGTGACATATTCGATCGCTTCTCCGACTCTCGACTGAGGAGCTTCCTTGATCTTGCCACTCACGAGAATCCCAACGTGCGCATCCTCGAGGTTGGGGGTGGGACAGGCGGTTTCACACTGTGCATACTCTCGTGCCTGAAGGACTTGGAAGCATGCCGTGGTGGAAATGCCTTTGCCGAGTACACCTACACCGATATATCGCCTGGGTTCTTCGAGACGATTCGCGACAAGTTCGGCAATCTTGCCCAGGAACGGCTGCAGTTCAGAACTTTCAACATCGAGAAGGATCCTTCGACAGAGGGGCTCGAGGTGGGAGCCTACGATATCATTGTAGCAGGAAGCGTCATCCACGCCACAAGTGACCTAGTGGTCACCCTGGGCAATATCCGCAAAGCCATAAAGCCTGGCGGATATTTTGTTTTCCTAGAAGTCCTCGCTCCATACTCAGTAGCAGCAAACATCGGCTTTGGTGTGTTTGAACGGTGGTGGCTCAGCATCGAGAGCTGGCGGTCTAATGGGCCCACGATTACTCAAGAAAGCTGAGATCGTCTGCTACGCCCGGCAGGCTTCTCGGGAAATGACATGGTTTTCCGGGACTATCGAGATGAACAGGTCCATCTGTCAGGCATCGTTGTCACGAAAAGCTGTTGGAATGCAGCTTTCGGTTGGCATACAGGGGACGCCACGAGACGCGACAATGTATGGTGTCTTGGACGACCAATCTAGCCGCCAGGTTGCAATCACTGATAAGATATGCCAGCATGGCTCAGAGCTTCAGATGTTTGGGAACAGATCTGTGCTCTCTTTATGGGATATAAAACACACGGAATTGGGTGGCCAAGACGTCGTTGTTGTTTTACTCGAAATGGACCGACCTTTTTTCTCGTCTCTCTCGGAGGAACGTTTTATGACCTTGAAAGATATGATGAGCAAGGTACGAAACCTGCTCTGGATCATCACCCTACCCGACCCTCATGAACACGACAACGATCACTACGCAGAATATCACCTCTCGGTCGGGTTTCTAAGGGCCATGAGATCCAAGGCCCTGGATCGCCGGCTCGTGACGCTGGTGGTTGAGGACAATCACTCTGACGTGAGTGTTTGCGCTACCTATGTAACCGGTGTTCTTGGTGCTTCTTTGGGCCCCTACCAGGTGTCGCCCGATGATGAGTATGTCGTCCGCAATGGTGTTCTTCAGATACGGCGCATCTATGAAGAGTCCGCCCTCAACAGTCGGGTCCAAGCGCTCGTGTCTCCTCAACTTCAGGTGCTTCCTTGGAAATCCTGGCCTCCGGTGAAGCTGGCGATCCGGAATCGCGGCATGTTCGATAGTTTGGAGTTCATCGAGGACGAGTTGCCCCAGAGCCATCTCCGGGCTGATGAAGTTGAAATTGAAGCCAAAGCCTGGGGCTTGAGTTTTCGCGACGTCTTTGTCGCGATCGGCCGACTCGACGGGGGGTCCTTCGGGTACGATTGTGCCGGGTTGATTCGGCGTACCGGATCCGAGGTTCACGATCTGCAGCCAGGAGAGCGCGTTGTATTAGGTGGTGCAGGTTGCATGCGCGCCTATCCACGCACGACAGCGCAGTGGGTTGTTCGAATCCCCAAGTCGTTATCGTTTGCTGCGGCTGCATCTATGGTGAACCTGGCATGACGGCATATCACTCGTTGGTCCGCGTGGCTAAACTGCAGCCGGGTGAGAGCATCTTGATCCACGCTGCTCCGGGCAGCACGGGACAGATGGCCATCTGGGTTGCCAGAATGATAGGGGCAAAGATCTTCGCCACTGTTGGGCTCGATACGAAAAAGCAGCTGCTCATCGACCAGTTTGGTATTCCAGCCGACCATATTTTCTATAGCCGCAACACAACGTTCACTAAAGGTGTGATGCGTGCTACCGGCTACCGCGGGGTTGGTGTGGTGCTAAACTCGCTCTCTGGTGACGGACTCCGCGCATCCTGGGAGTGTGTTGCTCTTTTCGGTCGCTTCATCGAGCTAGGTAAAGCAGATATCGTCGGTAATTCTTCGTTGCCCATGACCAGTTTTGCACGTAACGTCAGCTTCATCGCCGTTGACTTGCATCACATGGGACTGGCTGCTCCTGACTTGGCAGCTAAACTCGTGAGAGATATGATGGACTTGGTCACTCGCGGTATGCTGCATCACCCGAAGCCCTTGCATACATACGCTATGTCCGAGGTCGAACAGGCGTTTCGTTACATGCAGAGTGGGAAGAACACAGGGCGTACCATTTTCCGAGCCGATGATGCGGATATGGTTCCTATACGCAAGAATGACTAGATAACTTTGATCATGATAATCATGCTAACAAGTCTTTGCAGAAACGAATTTTAGATCGCTGTGACTGGGAATGTGACCTAAGTTCATCATATCTCGTTGTAGGTGGATTGGGCGGCGTTGGCCGCGAGATTTTGTGGTGGTTAGCCAGTAATGGGGCTCAGTATCTCATTGTTCCCTCGCGTTCTTGGGGAAAGAACTCTGTCGAGGCAAGCAAGGTTATTTCGGAGCTAACCACACGCGGCATTCACATCTACACGCCTGCTTTCGACGTGTCCGACAAGGCGGCGCTGCAAACTGTTCTTGAGGAATGCGGTCGAGATTTTCCGCCCATCCGGGGCTGTATCAATGCTTCGATGGTGCTTCAGGTGAGTGCGCTTAAGTCTGAACAAATAAATCCTTCTTTAGAGTCAATCTAATGTGATGGTCAATGTGAATAGGATGCCGTGTTCGAAAACATGACACTGCTGCAGTGGGAATTGACTTTGCGTTCCAAGGCTCGCACGTCCTGGAACCTCCATAGCCAGTTGCCAAGATCTCTGGACTTCTTCGTGCTTCTTTCCTCCCTGGCAGGCATCTATGGCAGTCCGGGCCAGTCAAACTACGCAGCGGGCTGTGCATTTCAGGTCGGTATTCTTGATGTTCTTCCTCCCAGTCAAGTCAGCCCCTTCCCCAACGGTAACTTCTGGCCTCCGGCGACATAGACTAACCCATGGGCGCAACTCAGGATACTCTTGCTCGCTACCGCACACAGCGAGGAGAAAAGTCGATATCCTTCGATATCGGTTGAATGCGCACCATCGGCATCATTGCAGAAAATGAAGAGTACGAGCGGCACAGAAAAAACACAGCAGATATGGGGCACATCGAGAAAGAAGAATTCTTGTCACTTTTGGACATGTATTGCGACCCGTACTTACCTCTCCTAAGACCAGAGAGAAGTCAGCTTCTTGTAGGGGTGGTGACGCAAAGAGATATGATTGCACGGGCCCAAGTTGTGACGCCTCTCGTACGCCGGCCGCTATTCGCTGGCTTTTCGCGCGTCAGCGGCGGGGCATTGCTCAATGGCGCCCCTGATGTCGCTCTCGATATCACTGCCCTGTACCAAAGAGCCGGGGTTTCGAAGGAGCGAGGCAAGGTTGTGGTCCAGGCCCTAGCAGCGAAGCTCGCGAAGGCATTGGCAGTCTCTCCTGATGAGATCGATCCTCACAAGCGCCTCTCAGGATGTGGAGTTGACTCCTTGATGGCCGTCGAGCTACGCAATTGGGTCGGAGTACATTTCAGGGCCGAAGTTGCTGTCTTCGAGATAATGGGCGGGATGACTATTGCGGCAATTGCCAAACTGGTTATTGAAAGAAGTGAGCTCTGCGTAGATATGGTGAAGGAACTACTGTTCGTCGATGGCAGTAGACTTAGCAAAATTTTAATCATCGCCCACTGCACTTTATGACCTGTTGTTACAAACCAACATTCCAACAGGCCCAATGAACCGGCCTGGTGTGTGTGGAACATAACGGATACTTACATATGCAAATCCAGGGGATTATGTAAGGGATCACGTGATGGCTCACTGGCTCACTGTGAGCCAGGATCACCAACTCACGGTGATCCAGATAAACGAAGGCTATGATCACGGGATTGCGGTGATCCAGTAGAAACGCTGAGGGAAGGAATTAAGTATAAGTCCATAGCATCTCCTATGTTTCTAGTCATTCCTTCACTCAGTTATCAATCTAAGCATTCTCTACCTTTCTGGAATTGAATGGGAGAAACCTCCTGACGACTACTCTAAGTGAACCAACGCTCAGCTACGCCTACTTACAGTTGTGAGTCGACATCGTCGTTAGTACAGCTAGCCCTTTACCTTTAGGAACATAAACCCAACTGGCACGGATAACCATTTGGTTAGACGAGTCGTTACACCTGTGCCTCTATGAACCTAGCGATGCTTATTTTTCTGAAACTTTCACATTTCAAGACATGGAGCCATCACCAACTTTACATTTGCTAGCGATGGCTTGGTTCGGTGGACGAGGGTGTTTTTATCTGGTCTGTATTAGCCACGTTTATTGCATCAACGGAGCAGACATAGTAACGATGGTTGGTAAGGGAGGAAGATGTCTTATCCCCCATTACGAGCCCATCGAAAGCGCTGAGATTATTCCGACTGCCAAGACGATCTTGAAGCCATTCGTGAGGTGCCAAGATCATGTTTCTAAATTCAAAATCGCCTCAAGGTCTTGAGGCGTCAGATGGCCGTCACTCACAACGTCTAAGTCATGCTATACCTTACATATCTACGTTCATAATGACAGCTATGTCGTAGCAGTCAAGACTGGTGTTGTAGTGTTAGTAGTGATGTCGCGTCCTTTAACCGTAAGATGATGAGGCGTCGCGGATTGCTGGAGAGTTATCCTGTTGTTTTGAAATGCTCATCACCTTATTCAGTCATTGATTGTAAGGATTACTAGCTTCTGATTCAAGTAGCTTAGAAACCTCTTGATTAAAATACAAGCGAAACATTCTTTGAAAAGACGCTTGATCGTAACCATCCATCCGTGTTGTCCGTCCCCCGACACCAGTGACGGGGATAGCCGGAGACCCCTTATCTTGGGCAGATATGTACTGTACTCTCAAATGCCCCCGTCGTAAGAATCCACAATACACATCAAGGCACTCAGAATTGGTAGTTTTCAGTACTTGTATTGGAGAAGCGTAAGCTAATTTGTCCTTTTTTACGCGGCAGCAGCGATGCGTGGTAGGTGTGTTGTGGCGTAGCTACGATACGTAGCTAGTGCGTAAATTTGAGCGTAGGCTTAATTTATGGGCCTACGCCGCGTAATGGGGGCAAACTAGCTTAAACTAATTAAATTAAACAATATAACAATAATTAAAATATTCCTTTTTTTCGATCCTCCTTTCTTTTTCTTTCTTTTACGGATAGTACGAGACGTTTAAGGGCGGTGGGCGGGTGATAAACCGATCGTAGCTACAGCAATTTTGGTGTGTGGAAGTGGTTGTAAGGATGAAGTTGTGCGGTAGGTCCCTTGCTGGTTTGTAGAACTATTCAGTATTTCGGGCGTCTAAAATAGGTAAATCCACGATATTCTAGTATATGAGACGTATGAATAGCCTCAAACGCTAAACTGAAAATGGTAGCAGATCAACACGATCCTGCCTACATTCATCTGATAAAACTGCAAATACATGCTTGCGCAGGAAAATTCAGCAGCCGATTAGTTACCTAAGTTTTAGGTAGGAGTATTTTCTCGTTGGGTGAGGAGCCGCAGCCAGAACAGGTACCTGAAAGTTACGAGGCGGTACCTGAAATGCGATTTCAGGTACCCGCGGTACATAAGGTACTATATTAAGCCGCCAACAGGGAACGTGTCAGTCAAGAGCAATGTGATGTCGCATGCAAGGGCAACTTTGCTTAGAAGGACATAAAAGACGTCCCTTTCCTAACCTAGGTACCTCAACGCCAAAGATACCTCCCTGATTCTCCCATTTCCCCGGTCATCCTTTATTCATAGCTGCGCAAACCTGATTTGACTGTTAGAACACGACTATCGCCATCACGTTAAGCGGTATAAGAAGTGTACAATACGCAAACCAAAAATCCAAACCAGGTGATCATTTAGCCAGCCATGCCGGAGAGTGCCCCTGCTGAATTGCTCCTGGCGGTGATTCCAGTGCCTGATTCTGGCTCAGATACCTACGTCAACGTGGAGTAGGTGCGACATTTTGACGACACCATTCTGCGCTTACTACATTGGCTACCTCTGACACAATTGATTATTTGAGTAGAAAATTGACATCTCAAAAGGGTGTTCCATTCGCATTTGGAGGGAGTATCTGTACGCAATGCCCAAAGCTCACTATGGGTTATCCTTGCCATCCCCGTTCCCGCTAATCCCGAGTTATTACAGTGGGCCAGTCCGCCGCCGCAACGTCGGCGACCGTTCCGGAAGCATTCCACATCTACTCCATGGAATCGGCTTTCCTGCGCTTTTGCACCCGCACAGTCCGCGCGACGCAGGGCAGAGATAGCAACGTCTACTACTATACCTCGACGATCTCATTCCAGCGGACCGAGGGTAAATCAGGAAATGTGCTCGATTATCATGTCTCCATGCCACATGTTGACGGCTTACGGCCAGATAATATATCAAAAGACAAGCTGCAAGAGGTCATGAATGCCAATGTCAACGACATGGTTCCCCTCATGCACACCCCAGCCAAGAATAAGCCGTTTGAGTTTCGACCGTTGGACGTGCGCCATGGCGTCCAGCCGACTGAGTTTTGGCAGCGCAGTTTCGTGCGCTCGCCAACGTTCGCATCGTACAACCTTCACCTACACCAAGCGGCACTGGCTCAGTTGTCCGACACTTACACGCTGGGCGCGGCCTTGCATGCCAACCCCGACAAGGTCGGGAAACACTTGAGAAATGTGACAAGTACGTAACTAATAGACTCCCATCCCACCGTCCTATTTTATTACACGCCAGACACCTGCGATCCCATCTTCAAAAGTAATAGTGAGCAAAAGCTCCCCCGGCGAGCCTTGACTATCTATATCGTTGATGTACAGACTGTGTGAGTCTGAAAAACTGACCACACGATTTTCAGTGGGCGCGACTTTGATCAACAGCGTCTCATTCCATGAGCCAACAACCAAAGTCGACGATTGGAAGATAGCTGAGCGCGTAACGTCGTGGGGTGCCAATGGCAGGGCACTCGTTCACCAGCGATTTTGGGATGTGCAGAGCGGCCGTCTCATTTTGTCGGGCAAACAAGAGGTTGTGATTCGTTTGAGAGATGACAAGGAGCTCTGAGGGTTTATTGACCTGATGGAAACTGGGGAGCATCGGGAAGTCAAAGCAAAGGGCCTGGAATTGAAGGCAAGGGAGGGCAGCCGGGCATGCGTGTGTGTTCATCCTTTACGATATCTCCAACTGGAAGCCCCAAAGTTTTCCTTCCAAGCACCATGAGCAACGCTTAAACTTGCCATCCTTCGCCGCACAGCTTATCGTAAGGTATATCACAACAAATCTCAAGTAATATCATTCATTGTCTCCATTACATCAGTGCCTTTAGAGAGCAGCGCTTCCGCTGGCGATCCTGCGAAGCTTGCCGTCCCGACATGATAGCATGTTCCTGGGCTCCATTGCGATGCTCAACTAGACCAGGGAACATCCCATTTCTGTCAGACCTCAGACTCTTCATATGAGTAGTTTCGACTCAAACTATTGTCGACGTCTGGGTTCGAGGTGCTACTCACAAATCGTGATGCCCACCTTCTCCCTCTCCCTCGTCGATAGTTCACACCGTTCTTTGACGCTGGCTTGGATGTTTCGTCTTTCAACTGGGATTCGTCTTTCTTTGAGCTGTTGTTTCCTTTCTCGGCACTCTGCTTGCCTGTTTCTGTGCCGCCGGTGTGTTGGTTGCCCTGATCTGACTGTTAATTACGAGCATCGTTCTCCGTCATCTCTTTCCGCGCGTCCGAAAACACGCGTTGGTGTGCCCAGTAATCATGTCGTTCAACTATCAGGTTCACGACATCACGTCAACTTTATTCAGTTTCCGACGGTCCGACGGATGGGTATCTAATAGAATTGTCATGATTTCTGAGATTGGGATATTAGTGCAGGTAGTCTACAACAGAGCATCCATTATCCTCGTTTGATGTATGAGCCTGACATGTTCGGGAGTTGCTGTTGCCATCCTGTTCAGTCACGGTTGACCGCCGATCAACTTCACTGCGTCAGACAAGCCTTCCATCTCGAAGATTCTCTCCGAGATGCGACGCAGACCACAGGTCAGAATTATTGCGTTAATATGAGGCGACTGTTGCGTTTTTCTCCAAATTAATCTTAATTCTGTGTGTATTGAAACCGTTAATGCGACAAGGTCACAGAGCGAATCGAAAGTCTCGTCGTCCGCCGCTTCTTCGTAGAGAAGCACAGCCTGACCAAAAGCTATATACGAGTACCCTAGCTTGTAGGAGAACAAGGCCTTCAGTGGCTCTATGCTATCTTGAGTCAGGTGTACAGACCGCAAGAACACACGCACCCGGGTCCTCAGGTACAAGTGTCTTGTCAGCGTCGAAGACCAGATGGTCTCCGGTACCTGTCCAGCACCCAAAAGCTCGTTCAAACGTCTTTCGGCACAAGAAAGATTGTGTTTCTTGTCATGTTGTCGAGAATCTTGGAGCAACTTCAACGACATGTCAACCAACTCAGACGATTTAGACATGAGACAGAACAGATTATTAGGTTGACTTAAGATAGCGTGACAATACATAGATAAAAGAGGAACCAGAAAGACGACATGCTCCTAGCCCACATGCCATAGAAGAATACATTAAAAAGAAACCAAATATGTCTCCGTTCCCCATCAACGATCATTCCAGACTAACATACTGCCCTCACAGATGTTTTGACAATCTGTTCGTGAAAAGCATAGGCGCGTACCATACACTTTAACCACCCATGTCACTTTCGAACCTCGTTGAGATATCATGGAACTACTCCCTCGTTTAGAGCAATCTGCCTTTGACAAAGGTTTCCATGTTGAAACACACTTCAGCTACATGTATGCACTACCTATTTCGGCAGGTGGACGATGAACAGCGTTATACAGCAGCTATAAATAGACCCATGTATATTTCAACTTCCAAGTGTGAATACGGAGTACAGCAAACCAACAAATACGGGGAAGGATAACGCCTAAAAGACTCTGAGTGGAGCTTCATCACATTCCAATTCTTCGTATTCGACACATTCACCACTTTCTACGTTGCGTCAGCATTGCAAAGAGACTATTAAAGACATGCACCTCGTAATTTTTAGCCCCACATTTGCGAGGTCGATAGCTGCAGCGGGTAGCGAGACTCGTCTCTAGCTGCCTCCCAGCTTTAGCAAGGGTCATGATGAGTCACGGATTCAGAGTGACATTCAGGTGGCAATCACATGATGTACTCGTATGCTATTAGGGGCTGTCCTCGCGCAATAAGGTCCTGAAACTTATGGCACGTGCGCGCGGGCAGTACTTGAGGTTTTTCCGATGGATGTATCTCTCCATTTCGTACCTCAAGTACTACCCCTACTACTTATTGAAATCCTTCAGAAAACTTATCCGGCGCCCCATTAATGATACCGATAAAGGCAATGCACCCAATAAAAACAGGCCTTGGCAACGATTATAGCGCCTTGGCACTTATTTAGAAATACCTACTCCGACCCTCCTTATTGACGATTATTGCCTCCGGATTATCCAACTGCCAAGCCAGGGCCTGGAAGTCGCGCCTGGGGTTCAGAAGTCAATAAGTCCCGGAGACTTATTGCGCGAGGACAGCCCCTTAAAGCCATAGTTTGCCTTGTACGCCAAGACTTATGCTCCGTGCTGACACATGAAGACATTTCAGGCACTTTCGTATCTGCAGGTAATGTCGGGCTATTGGCTAAACTAGGCAGAGTTGCCGAACACATCGGGCAAATCCTCACGCGACATATTCAACAATGCTTTTAACGATTGAACTTACTTCTATCTGCGACTCCCCCTTCTTCAACTCAAATTTCTACTTTGTTCACGACGTTATTATATAAGAATTCCGTATCAGAGTATATTTCATAAGATGTATAGCTTATTATTGCTCGTTTCATTGCTACATGCGAGAGTGCTCGCTCAAAGCTCAACCTGCGGATTCATCGGCGGATATCCATTACGGGATCCCTACGGATGTCCTTCATATGCGCCTCAAGCATGCGGTGTCGGACTGGAACCCAAATGTTGTCCTGATGGTTTCAACTGTCTCGAAGACTATACGACGGGTTGGACATATTGTTGTGAACCAGGTTAGACCGCTCCTTTGCTTCTTCTTCTTC
Organism: Xylariaceae sp. FL0255; assembly: GCA_022578795.1. NCBI lineage: Eukaryota > Fungi > Ascomycota > Sordariomycetes > Xylariales > Xylariaceae > Xylariaceae sp. FL0255. The sequence continues at coordinate 20,253 of MU389014.1, read as the reverse complement.
ATCACATAACAGACTTGCTGATCCCATCGAGTAGGCCAAGACTGTAAGGCCGAGACGGTTGCGCATCCTCAAGTGATTAGCATAATAGCCCTCCCCAATGGTCCCGGTCAGTATGCTGACCACTGTCACAATTTAGTGCCCCGAGTCGACATGGAACGTATGGGCATATGAGTCTGATGGGAGTCGAGGATGGTGTTGCGGACCAAATGACTATGGATTTGCGACTCTAAGCAACGATGGCGTTGGATGCCAAGCTATTGGAGAGGATGTAGACACTGATCTTTACCACACAGTAACTCAGTTCTTCACGCAGTCGGCCGTGTGCACCTCGTCTCCGACCTCGTCAACAGAGGTCCCGAGTCTACCGACCTATACCGTATCGGCATACAGCTCGATTGCGCTCACAACTACGTGGCCGAGCTCAAGTAGTCAGGGTACGCAAACACCGACTTCGACATCGTCTTTCAGGAATGGGACGACCACAACAGTACCTACAACCACACCCTTGCCTACGAGCAGTAGCTCGCATCTCAGTGTCGATGGTATCAAAGCCGCAGTGGTAGGTGCCGCAGCCGCGATCGCCTTTGCCGCCATACTTTCCTAAATCGCTCTCAAACTTTCGCCGAAAATTGTTGCCCCAATGCTTTCGAAGTCGACATAACAAATCCGTTGATCGATTCTGCGATTGCGCGCCGGTCTCAACGCGCGGAATGTCTTTTATATTTTGAAGCTGTGCCAGTGTTAGCAACTTGGCACAATAAAGAACTGAACTCGCTGAATGAACTATTAAAAAGGTGTGTCACCTTATAGGTTACACTAGAGGCTCATGACCACTACCTAGCTTCTACGACCATCTGGTGGTATGGACCTAGGTATCTCGACAGGCTTGGAATAATGGCTGGATGTGAGGCTGCCGGCGGATGGGCCCGGCGAAGATGCCGCCCCAAGCATTCTGCGTCATGCCGAATTCGAGATCGGGAGACAGATATGGATGTCCGACTCGTACCAAGAATATTTTAGAACGAGAAGCTTATGCTTGACCTAGCTGTTGCCAGCCCAGTCACTCAATATCAGCTATGCGATTGAAATGCCCGCCACTGCAGCCGGCCAATCCGGCGGTTTAGTTGCAAAGCGTCCATCGCGATCCTCGAACATCAAATGACAATGTAGGACAGTACAGAACAGCGCACGAGCCGGAGTTAAATTGATCAATGAATAGAAAATATTTTGAGAACTATTCAAAAGCATACCATACTGGATCACTGTCTCAAGTCCGTCCCAAACATCGTACAGCTTAAATCCAGAAAATAGAAATGACGATCGAAGATCGGCCAGTGTCTCAGCTCATACATCCAGACATTCACCCACATCTAGACACGTATTATGTCGTATGCTCACAATACGTAATACCAGATGACCAAAAGGAATAAGGATAGCTCCGCGCGGTTGAAACGCGAAAGGATACCACCAACAGAGTTGACGCCGATTACCGTAGGCAATGCATAGGACATTAGTCTAGGAAGCTTTCCAAAACGCGTCTTCACACCAGACAGCCAAAAGCCCGAAAATGGGTTGCCTGTATTCCTCTGGTTTCACGGCGGTGGTTGGGCAGTTGGCATATATACGCACGAACAACGACCTCCGCGCACTCATCTGGCAGCGGATGCGTTGCACAAAGGAAGTTCACTTTTATTCCTGTAGGGTCGCAGTCATATCGTCCAAATGATCGAAATCACAACAGCGAGGGTCGCAACAGAGCCGCTGTTTGAGCAGAGCATCTCGGACAAGATAAGCAGAGGATTACGGCTTGTTTGTGCTCAGAATAAGTCCGGTAAAGTCAAAGGTGAATGTTGGACGACGCCCGAAAGTCGCGAACTTGGTGGTGTATGCATACTTATTTTTTCAAGCTTCTAGCCAATCCTAAAGGCTAGAAAGTGAGACTGCTGAATGAAGCTGCGACTGAGACTGACCCAACCAGATCGTCAATTTGGTGTGGTAATGGCTCCATTTCGGCGACAAGGAGTACCGGCGGGATAAGCTGAAGCTGAAGCTTTCGCTACCTAAGAATTGGGGTATGCCGGCCGGCCAGGGCGCCAACAATGATGATAGGCTAGCCGAATTCGAGCTTACCGTGCCACTATCGGTTCTACAGGTGCACCCCTGAAATAATGGCACTTTCCGCAGTGGAGAATTACAGCGGCTTTAATCCGCTCTGCCCAAGTATTATCTTATATTACAAAAACCTATAGCGTTGAAAAGATGTACTTTTTTTTTGGAACTTGAGATTTGAATCTTTTTAGATATAATGTTAAACTATCGCCGTTTTTTAATTTTCTATGGTTATTTTGGAAATCGTTGAAAATACACCTTCAAGGCTGTCGGAGGTAGAATCACAGTGGAGAATGTGCCCTTATTTCAGGGGTGCACCTGTACACCAAACCCCCAGCCACGCTAGCGACTGGCCAGGGTTTCCCTTGCCAACGGCAACTCCCTTTGGTTTGCCGACGTCTAATCATTACAGTACATCGAAAAAAATTAGCAGAATCAAGTAAGATGCGGGAGTAAGCAAGGGATTTCATTTCATTGTGCGATTTCTTTTTCAACCTGAAGACATGAGAGCGCCGACGTCAACAAACTTGCTGGAGCCTCAGCACGAGGGCGGCCATCCCAGGACGTTATACCGCGAGCATGCAATACACCTCAGGGATGCAAATGATTCAGAACAGCTCAACGGCACACCATTTGCCGCATCCCGAGCATCAATGCTACACGCCTGATTTTACCGCATCTGCCCCTCAGTAAACATAAGTAATCACAACTGCCAAGAAATCCGGATGTCGAGGCCACATTCACCCCATGCATTCTGCAATAACGACGGAAGCGTGTTGCTTGTTCCACAAGAAGGCCGCTTAGATACCCAGACCGGCGTCGGCCGCCTCATGGTCCGGCCAGGCGAGCTAGCTGTCATGCAAGCCGGCATGAGGTTTACGGTCGAAATTCCAGACGGCGTCGGGCGCGGCTACATCCGGGAGATATACTGTAGCCATTACGAGCTGCCCTATATAGGACCAATCGGTGCGAACGGCATGGCTTTTACCTCGTGACTTCAAAATTCCCGTTGCGAGTTTTGACAGTGACTTGTCGAAATGGGAAATCGTCGTCAAGCTGGCCGGAGATCTATTTACTTACGAGCAAGATCACACGCCATACGATGTTGTCGCAAAGTTTGAGACCTCTGCGCCGTATAAATGCGCGATGGAGAAGTTCATCAATTCCGCCACCGTGGCCGCGGGACTGAACCAAGGCGCCCCTCCACCTACTGCATGCTGGCAGCCAAGTCAAAGACTCCGGGTGTCGCACTAAGTAATCGATTTCCTTGTCTTCACTGCCAAAAGGTGCATAACACGGAACACCTTTCGGCTGCCGTATTATCACCGTAACGTAGCGACCGGGATCATGGGGATGCCGTATGAGAAATGGAAGCTGACTTCTCTTTTCGACCCCGGCGGGCTGACCTACGAGCCAAGTTTTATGCCGCATGGAGAGTCGTACGAGATATATGGAAAGACGCCACGTCCGCAGATCTTCAGAACATCAAGATATCCGAGGGGTCAATGGCGTGCATGATGCACATTTCAGCGCATGTGTCATTGGCGAGCTATGCGCTTGAGCGTAGCGGCAAGTTCCAGCCTGTGCAAGATGATGTGTGGGATGATTTCAGAGGCGCGTTCTTGGATAACCTCAATGAGGTTTAGAAAGATTTGGTTTTCGCTGGGCCTCCTCCTTTGGATGTACAGGGGGTCCCGAAGCTGGAACCAGCTGATGAATTCGAGACAGCGTGCTGCAATGCACCATGACGAAGATGATGACTTGACTGGTTGGATAGTACACCATACGCCACCATACCCAATTCTCCGATCCTGATGACTTTGGCTTCTTTTGCTTGAGTGTGCGAATTCAAATGATATTTTTAAATGGTATTGTTTGTAAATAATCGCCTCCCTTGGTCTGTTCAACAGTAGCGATTGTCTCAATACGGAGCCAGTCTGCAACCCATTAGGCTCCCTCTTTCCTACGGGCGTAGTGCATTACTATAAATGAAACATACGATAACCGTCCGTGATGAAAGCATGAATTTTGATGTCATCCGGTGTTGTAATGAATGACTAGCGAAGGTTATGTTGCCAGGCGCACTATTGGGATACGTCCGGAGAATATGCCGAGATAGCATCGTGTGGAAAAGCCCTATGACGCCGGCTGCCCAATCCACATTATTGGGTCGGTTCCCACATTCGTCGGCTGTGACACCTACTGTCATCGTAATAGTCCCCCTTGTCATCGTCGGATCAATGACAATTCTTATCAAACGCCTGCGAACAGATTTGCCACCAGCAAACACGTATATCAGAGTGACCTTCCCAATAAATCACCCTTGTCTTGCTGTGTGTAGCCTCAACCAGTCGGGGATACGCTCGCCAAGGATTCCAGCCTTCCAATAGACTAGATATTACGATCCCGCATATCTGCTATACAGGGAGTGTGATAGATATATACTGCCTGTCGCAATGGTTTTTCACTTCCGACTGCGGAGATGTTATTATAGCCCGAGATCCATTCGGCGATACTACTTCAGGCGATTGAGAACATCCCAATTAAGACATCATACAGAGTTCAAACCCTTGATCATCTCCAAAGATGGATGAGAAGAGCACCGTCGCTTCTACGGATATCGAAGCTGGCGAGTCACAGACCCAAATCTCGAGGCTACCGTCATGGCTTGTCAAGTTATCGTCTTGGGGCGTTGAATTACGCGGCATCTCGCCGGTGCCGCTGGAAGAAAGAGTCGATAAGCATTTCATCAATGTCCTCTTCGTATGGACCGCGGCAAACGTTAATCCATTCCCGTGGGTGACGAGCTTCTCACGAGATTGTTCAGATCTTGAAGCTAATAATTTCGTTTCCTAAAGGATCATCACAGGAATTCTGGGAACTTTCATCTTCCATCTGAGCTTGCGAGACTGCTCCCTTGTTATCCTATTTGCTACTTTGCCCTTGACAGTGCCGCCCGCCTACTTCTGCACATTTGGATCTAGAACAGGATTGCGTCAAATGATCTTTTCGAGATATACGTTCGGATACTACCTCATATCCATCGTTGTTCTTCTGAATATCGCTACTCTCGGCGGGTTTGCTATCATCGGCATGGTCCTTGGAGGCTCGACTCTCTCTGCTGTTTCAGATGGGCATATTGACAGTACCGCTGGAATCGTTATCATTGGACTTCTGGCATTAGTTGTCTCTTTCGGGGGTTACAAGTTTCTTCATCAATTCGAGCGTTACTCGTGGATCATCGCATTGATCGCGATCGTCATTACCACCGGGGTGGGTGGCAGGGAGCTTCTGAAACAGTCCGAACAGCCACCGGCCTCTCCTGCCACCATTGTCAGCTTTATCGGCGTGATCGCTGGGTTTATGATTCCATATGCCGGACTCGCTTCCGACATCTCCGTTTACTGCGACCCATCAGTATCGACACTTCGCATCTTCAGCTACACTCTCGCGGGGCTGTGCATACCCTCCGTGCCACTCATGATCTTGGGTGCGGCCATTGGTGGGGCCATTCCCAACATTGACGCTTGGAACGAGGGTTACCACCTTTACAGCGTTGGTGGTGTGCTCGAGGCCATGCTCAAGCCGGCTGGAGGATTCGGAAAGCTCGTAGCTGTGTTGCTCGCATTGTCGCTCCTCGGTAACCTCACCGTCACCATCTACCCAATCACTTTGAACTTTCAGATTCTCCTTCCATTCTTTGCCCGTATTCCTCGAATGGTATTTGCGATCGTCTATACAGCCATCGGCATTCCCGTCGCTGCTGTCGCTGCCCATTCTTTCTTCGTCAGTCTCGAGAACTTCATCTACTTGATTGCATACTGGTCAGGAGCTTATGTCGGGGTGATCGGGGTCGAGCATTTTGTGTTTCGCAAGGCCAACCCTGCTTCATATGACCCTATGAACTGGAATCAGCCGCGCAAGCTGCCTACCGGGATTTCTGCCGTATTGGCCGCTGGCTTATCATTCGGCTTAGTTATTCCAGCTGCTTCGCAGGTGTTATATACTGGGCCGATAGGCGCCACGACGGGTGACCTAGGGTTCGAAACTGCTCTGGTGCTTTCGTCAATACTGTATTTGCCCATACGTTGGCTTGAACTGAAATGGCGACCGGTGTAACTTGTCATCACGTGTGTTAGATGTGGTACTTCATTGATATTTCAGTATATACTGTAGTTTGAGAATAATAATAAGGCGGTGAAAAGTTTTCGTTGAATGATCAGTGCTTTCTTTGGTGATTCTGCTCGTCCGTCCGAACCTCTCATCCAGAATCAATGAGTAGGCGGACAACCTGGATTGAAACCTCGGCAGAACGTGACAAGACTACATGAGACTAATCATCCCTAGAAACACAGACGTAGATTATCTCTGAATGAGAAATTCTCTTCATAAGTTGCAATAATATATATTGGAAAAACATGTTCGCCACATTATTGAAATGATGAGGCTCGAGTGTTGGGAAGGACGAATTCATAGTTGCTGCAGGGCATTCCAGTTCGGCGCATTTTCTGCCTGTAGAGGAGAGTGGCCAGTGCTCGGTCGCACGCAGCGTGGGCCTAGGATGGCCGCCATATTGGGCCTAGTCAGTGCATCAATGCGGTAGATGATGTACGACAAGATCGAGACCTCTACAGCATTTCTTGTTCGCTTCGAAATCAGGCCTCAAAAGTAAGATGCTTATTACTAGTATATCATCAATGTAAATGAAGATTATTTCACCATTTTGCGTTGATACTATTTTATCATTTACATTATCGCATGTTCTACACCTCCTTAGAAGGTCCTCGCCAAGGTGACCGAAGCTTTCAAGGAGAACGCTCTAGATTTACTAGACTGCCAGAGCTAGATCGGATGCCTGTGGCGGAGGATGCTAATCAGGCCTTCGACTTTCTGTCCAGCTCGAGTGACCATGTTGAGATGGGGCTGATAAACATATGTCTCAGAAGAATAAGTATCAACAAGAAAGCTGAGCTCGAAGGTTCAGGGACAGCATCAGCTTGAGCGCCAAGTAACCTTAACAAGCGGCCTGAGATGATCATTATCACAGCAATAATGACTACACCTGTTAGCCCATACAAAGCTAGGCCTATGTATGAAGTAGATGCTATGATCTCAGATCTGGTGTTACATGTATCCCGAGATCAGGATTGCGAAGCCAGTGCAGACCATGGCCACCCCTATGACTGCACAGAAGCGCATATCTCTTATCCAGTGGGCATCTTGTAGGAAATACAATTGAGGTCCGTCTTTCTTCTATCTATGCTGATTGGTTTTGAAGCAATACGAGGATCAAGTCCCTCGGCGCGTGGACTGAGATTATATATACTAGGTAATTGAATTCGGTCTCCAATTTTATCACCGAATATCTCCGCACTATGGCCGCTTCTTCGCTACTACAGATAAACTATGGTGAGCACCTGGAGTGTTGTTGAGAAAGGGCATTACCCCTGCAGCTCAGTCTGAAGTGTTTTCAAAGACATTCAACACCCCTGAGCAGCTGGCAGGTGGTGTTGGCCCCCCCTGTAGTTTAGTCGGCATCCAGTAGCTATCATCATCGCCGGCTCACTCGACAGAAGCCCACAGACCTTCATAGCAAACAGCGGACACTGGAAGACTCTCTGGGCGCTCCAGGAAGACGTATGCCTCTCTTTTCATATTTCAAATGCCCAAGACATAGAGGATGTGGTCCGTGAGCTCTTGATAGTACTTAGGTAGAAGTCGATCAGACGAACTGTAGTCTGTATAGGGCAATCGCGTCGAACCTCAGTGAAGCAGCGAAACACGCCCAATTTTGGCGCCGCTGCTCATCAAACCGACCCTTCACTCTGCTTGAAGCCATCGCAAGAATGTAAGGTGCCAATGTCGAGGATACATCTCGCGTGATGAGAAGCCATCACGGCACTATCACCAGCCCTCCATATAAGTCAGCAACGGCGAGAGAGGACTCTGAAAAGATTCTTCATCTTCAGAAATCGTTTGAATACTTCTATTACCCCGCATGGAGAAAATTGTTCCTCTTTCCGACGAAAAACCTCGGTGTTCTAGTCATTCAGCATGCCTGCGACGTCGAATCTTACAACCACCCAATATCCACCCCCAATTGGGAGCGGATGCCGCACTCGCGCGCCAGAACCACCACAGCCATACGACCCGGTTCGTTATTTCAATTGAGAATCACAATAATTACCTCTTCTGACAATTGATTATAGTTTTTCGGAAGATAGTGCTATCAGCAGTCAGTGTTTTTTCATAAGCATGTGAAAATATGTCTAACCTTTATGTAAAAGCCTCTGTCTGTCGCCTACAGTCGTCGCGAAACTGAGGCATCATTTTGCTGGCGTATTTCAATAAATGGTGATAGGAATGATGGTGTTGAGAAGTGGTGGTGGTCATGAGTGAAGATATGTTTCTCAGAATTGGTGGGAGATTTGCTTCGAAATGAAAGTGCTGAGATTTGTCGTCGTTCTTGTGATGCGCATGATGTAGTTGAGGGCTTGAGTGGGACAGCACGGCGCCGGAGCAGAACGGTCAAACCAACCGGTGTAAAAAATGAATGACACACTTCTACTAACTACTTATTGCATCATTTATCATAACTGCATATCGGGCCTAAAACTATTGCTTCTAAAAATAACAGTTAAACGTTATTATAATTTTATTTCGTTCAGAGTTTGACGAAGCTACGTCTTGTATTGGGGTTTTGTTGAGTAGTTTTACAAGAGGATATGTTAGAAGTATATCAGTTTTTTGTTCCACCGCCTGATGGTGGTCGATACCAAAATCACGTACTTTAGCCCTGTTAGGTTCTGGTATGGAGGAAAGTGGTACCCAGTGCGATTGGCAGTTACCACGTATATCAACCCATCGGGACACGGTGTCATAGACACTCTTGACGTTCTGATCATCAACATCATTAATCCACCTAATTGAACCACATCCATTATTCATCGCATCAGTTCCTGGCTGAGTTATAGTGGGTCCAATGGTAAGTTTATCTGTATCCTCGGTTACTAGTGAATTGGATGCTTATCTCAGAAGCTCAGCCCAATTTCAGCTCAATGCTCGGGTCAGCACCGCCACTGCCAAATTGAGTAGGCCCGTGCTCGTGGCTAGAGATGCGATTTGCGTAATAGGTCCGTACAAAAACCCAGATTCAACACCACACATGCAGGCAGAGCAAGTGGTCTGAGCGTCTGAGATAAATCCAATCCACTAGTAGTTACAATCGCTCGCACTCATCGGTCAGCTGTGCACCTCCCGGTCTTGAGCGATAAGAGCTAAGTGGGGCTGGCCTTAAGAGCTTAATGCATCCCTGACAAGCGATATGGGCGATGAGCTTTAGTTGTGGTCAAAATGTACCTCGCACCATACTCATCACCACTAAAATCCAGCAGTAGTTACTATCTCCAACACCATGCACAACACTCAATACCGATATATAGCTCTTTAAAAAGAGCCTTTGAACAGCCGAGAAGTAGCTTTAGGTATCTCCTGCGTTGTAAAAGTTAGAAAATATATTGTCCGCATTTGATGCTAGATGTCAAACAATTGCGTTCCAGCATTGATTGGGCTCACTTTGAAACCAGCAGGAGGTGACCCGAACACATAATACATAAGTTGGTAAATGCATACTCCGCTTATCGCGTGGAATCATGATGTACATCATGTGAGGGGACATGCTTAAGGCATTGATATTTACTCTGTACTCTGTACTGTCGTATATGAGGAAGACATGAAAGAATAGGATGGAATTGACTTCCCTTTGCCATCCAGCTGATGGCAGTATGGGGTGCTTCCAAGGAGACCCTAATGAGACTTGGATACATAAATGGCTAATTTTTCGAAAGCGCATAAGAGGGGACGAGGGAAAGTCCTATATCACTTTATTGGAACGACGAATCTAGGACGATCCCATACGAGCTATGTCCTTCATAGCCCCTCTCTCTTCTACCATGCCCGCTACGTGCCGGCCGACGTCCGTTCCTAGTGACTTGAATCCGGCAATGACGCCCTGGCGATCCTCAGCACCCATCTCTTGGCTCATCTTGTGCTTGCCCTCTAGACGGGTGATTTCAATCTCGATGCCCATAATGCTCTTTTTCAAAAGCTCGATGAACGAGTCGGGCGCATCGGACACCTCCCACGCAGATGGCCTATCCCCGCCCGTGTAGTTCATCACTGAAGTCTCCGCATGCGATGACAATTCACTGATCTGCTTCTGGAGAAAGGAGCTTGTCTCGCCATCGTTGGCATCCCACAAGATCCGTGCCTTTCCGAATGCCTGCACAGCAGAATAATTCCACGTCGGCACGACCTTTCCGGTCTCGGGCTTTGTCTTGGTGTAGAACTTGGGCGTAACGTAAGCGTGCGCCGGGCCGTTGAAGAGCACAGACACCTCTTCTTCCAAGAATCCGTTGGTTCCTGAGCTGTCTTTCACGACGTCTCTCATGGATTTGGAATGCGGATTAGCGCGGGCTAAGTGACCACGTAGAGTACCCAGCTTGTCATCTTCACTGGCTTCAGGAATATCCAGCACCCAGGGGATATGGGTGCATTGAATCGTAGGATAGTCTGCGAACCGGAAAGCAGTGATGAGTACTCCTAAAGGATTTTCTTTGATAAAGTGCTGCAAAGCCGACGTGTTGAACTCGGCATGAACGGCACGGAGATACATGGTGAATGGGTTATCGTAAAGCAATCGGTACAGTGTAGGTTAGACTGAACAGGGAAGGTAGAGACTCTAGAGAAATGAAAATTTGAGGTCTGCAGTCAGATCGATGGCCTGACATAGTGTTATGTCTTTTGATTCCAAGTCTATGGCTCAAATATGTCCAATCGGAGTAGTGCCCGGTTCCAATTGCTAAGACATGGCCAATCAACTACCACTTGAAGCAAACCCTGAGTCATTGGCGTGGGTCAGAACGGCTGCGCGGCCCCGCCCCGTTGCGGACTCCGGTCCTTGTGTCTACTCCGATTGAAGACCGCTCCCAAAATTCCCATTTATAACAATCGTACTATTGATGAAATCAATCCATTTATTTTTCCATCTTGTAATAGCTGCTTGTGCTCGACATTGCGTAATCAGAAAGCTTCGCAGCAGACCCTTTACATTCCGATAATGACTTCAAACAAGAAATCGTTCTTCCAGCTAGACGTGCTTCTCACAGATTTGAGGATAATGCTCTCTTCTACAGATTTTATTGGCATGACAGGCCAGAAAGCAATCACTGAAAGAGGACCAGATAGAAAAGAGCACTGACTCAGCCTCGTTAATATGTCAATAAGTCTAGGAGAAACACATACAGCTGTATCAACTTCACTATGCTTAGCCAAGCCCGACAGATATCACCATTAATAGGTGGGTAACACTCATTGATGATGACCTTGAGTTGGCTTTAACATACTACTACTATATCCTTTTGTCCAAACATAATGCAACTCGCTCAGATGACTTAGGGGTTTGATAGGCCGTAGAGCTTGTCCAGGTCTTCTAGCTTTATATATAGACTACATCTGGAAAGGGCATGCACACAAGACTTCATTGACTTCAAAACTAATCAGAACTCCAAGAAGAACTTCATATAGCCTTTGAGCATATGCTATCTCGGTAGAAAAGACACAGCAATCATAGGATCGCCTCCACTTCCTATTATCATATCACTTACATAGAGAGACATAACAAAACTTTTATGTCAACTAACTTACGGATTTCATTTACGGGTAACCGCATTCTCAGCGTTTCTGGATACAATTATCCTTTAGGTCAATTCGATGTGCAATGGACTCGATTAATTTTCGCCGTATATCACACGATAGCTCAGCTGTCATGCGCCGTCAAACAAAGTGTGATGTTGAGCTGTACCCCTCCAGGTTCACCGCTGAAGATCCTGTTGATCGCCGAGTGTTCGAATATTTTTAAATGATTTATACATATGATTCGCCCAGTACATGGAAAACAAATGCGGAAGGGATTGAGCATTTTGTCATTGAGCGTCCCATTTGATTATCTTTCACATTGATTATTACTCTTTGTGGTACTTCTTTTCTCCCTCTCCCTCTCCCTCACTGCTATTGGCTCCTCCCAATCCTGATGGCTCTACTTGTCCATTGCAATTTCCCTATCTTTCCAATTGCTCATTGTGCGCAATCAGCAGAAGGACAAGCTACACTAATTGCTAGACGGTGTGGTGGCTATTGTAACGCAATAATTGGCAGAGGTAACCAGTCCTCTTGCCCCTTGGGTCTATAAATACATCCCATCTTGCATCAAAGATTACCTCTCCTCCTCTTCTTTCACTCAGATACACCGCATCTTTGCGCCCCTTCGCTTCCGCACCTCTACACTTCTAGGACTCTGCAACTCTGCAATACCTCTGACGTTCTCTCGTCTCCTTCCATTATCCAGGCAGCTGAACTCTCCTTTCCCTTTCTCGGTGTCCCACTACCTCTCTACTCTTATAGTGAGGAGCTTTGACTTCATACCTTCACGTCACCAAAAGTCTATGCCTGCTTCTCAGTGGGGCAATCTCTCGAGGACCTATCTTGCAACGACATACGCAAAGCAAGTGCCAGTTCCCATCGCTTACACTTTCCATTTTCTCTACCCCTCTCACCATCTCATACATTCAGCATGTCCGAGCAATTATTCTACGCGCAGCGAGCTGCCCTGACCCAACTCTTTGCTGAAACAATGAAACTTACCCACGACGCGGAAGCCCTTCGTAACGCCGACTTTGCCAACACCTCAACATTTACCAAAACTGTTAAACTCATCGAGAAGACCGACGACCTCGACGATTTTGAGCTTGTAGAGGACGGCACAACTATCGACACTGAGATCATCAAGGAGCTTGAGGTGGTCAGAGACGACGAGCTTGACGAGCCGACCGAGGTGGTGGAGGACGGTGAAACCATCGACGCGGAGCTCATCCAAGAGCTTGAGATCATCAAGGATGCCGAGCTCGATGAAGCTGCAGTGGTGATCTCAGAGGAGCTTGCTGAGCTAGTGAAGCTTATGGACTCCTACCCTGCCATGCAGCCTTTGAGTAGAGCCATTCAGGAGATGAAGGCCAAAAAAGCCAAGATGGTAAGCAGCTATTCGCTAAATTCTTTTTTATCTCTTGTTTCTTGGCTGACTGATATACACGTAGCCTATCCTACTCCAAGTCGAGGAGGCCATGGCTGCTTGCATTGCTCAATGCAAGGCGTCCAAGTCTTCCTAAAGAGAAGTTTTCATCCGAGTTCTGGCACACATGAGAGAGTTTGATGACTTTACGCACGAAAAGTTATGTTCAGGAGTGAATGAGATAGAAGGAGGGCGCTCGACATGGACCGGTGCATAATTTTGGATGCTAGATAGAAAGATACCTTGATCCAGTTCAGCAGGGAGAAGGCCACCGGCGGAGAATGTACGTGTACGTCTACTTCTCTATCAGGTTTTTTTTCTCCGTGAGAATCGAAAGCCTGTCCGAAAATCGTGAAATGCAGTGATCTCGAGTCCCAGATCTCAATGACGCGATCTATTGTATCCACGCCGAGTAGCCTCTTTTGTTTTTGTTCTTAATAGGGATGCAAAGCCTATTTGGTGCAGGAAGAAATTTCTCTTTGAACCGCCCCACAATGCATACATAATAAGATTAGTATCAGTAGAAACATATGTACGTTCTATAACGTGGTATACGCTTTTAATTTTCCTAAACTTCATGTCGACCATTCATTAACAAAAAACAAGTATCACTATACACGGACATACCATATCGCGTGGGTAGTACTACGAGAAGGCCCAAGGTGCGACAAACAGTCCGTAGATGAAAAAGATGTTGGCAGCGACGGAGGCCACGAGCAGAGTACTGAGGAGCAGTGCAGTGTATTTTTCATGACGTCGGCGTAAGGGTTGATTGTGCAGAGAGGCACGATGTTTCCTCCTCTTGGCCATCATGATGCTCCCTTTGTGGCACCGGGGTATAGTTGAGAAAGATGGTCATCTTGGTTGTAGGAGGGTTGATTGAGTATGGAAATGAGAGTGAGTGCTCCGGTATTTCAGGGGGCGTTCATGGGCCAGATCTCCGAGGAACACAGCAAGGAACATAGAGCATCCTCCGAAGGTTAAATGATAGGCCCTTCCAGATCGCACGACGTATCGGAAAGAAAAGTCTAGGAGTAAATTGGGGAAAGTTGTGAAGAATGCATGTCAGGAGACTGTTAAGCAGCATAAGGTGGAAGGTAGGTAAGGTAGAAGAGCTCGGTAGTATTGTGGTGACTTTGCTAACCACAAGGGGACCAATCGGAGTTCTATCTATCAATCTCATCGCCTCCCAACTGGATGTTGCAGCAGTGAGACAAATATAGAGACAAATATACGTCACAATGCAGCCTTGAAACCAACAGTTCTAGAACATCCAGGTTGAACACAAAAGGCAAACCAAACTTACCCCACTTTTCGACTTGGCCGCCGTCATATCTCAAAAATTCCATGGTGGTTGCACTGCCTTAAATTCACTTCCCTCCGCCGCATGATCATCCCTTGCCTCCGAACTTCTTCTCATGTCCGTCTCAATCATGGCTGGAACACGAATCCTGGAAGGCAAGGCGCCTTTCAAAGTTCCATCAACTGATCAAGAGTGTTTCACCTATTACAAGATCATAGGCGACCTCTCCGCCGGCGCCACTCCAGTCGTCGTGATCCACGGCGGGCCGGGAGCAGGGCATGAATACCTCCTGCCATTCGGAGCCCTCTGGCGTGACTATGGCCTCCCGGTCATCTTTTACGATCAGATTGGCTGCGCATCATCAACGCATCTTCGTGTAAAAGCTGGCGACGAATCTTTTTGGCAAGAGCAGCTCTTCCAAGACGAGCTAGATAACCTACTTGACTACTTGCAACTACGCTGTTCCGGCTTTCATCTCCTCGGACAGAGTTGGGGAGGTATGCTCGGCGCCGCGTTCGCCGCTCGTCGGCCTAAGGGTTTGCGGAGGCTAGTCCTCGCCAGCGGGCTTGCGAGCAAAGAGCTGGCCGATCTTGGTGTCGAGCGGCTCAAAGACCAAATGCCGCCGGACATGAAGCGCGCGCTCGACGAAGCTAAAGAAGAGGACAAATTTGACGGCCCAGAGTACAAAAGCGCAATGAATTTCTATCATAGAAATTTCGTCTGTCGTGCCGATCCGTTTCCACCCCCCGGGATGTTGGCGTCTTTGCACCATGTGACCGACGATACGACGGTATATCGAACTATGTACGGCCCCTCGCCTCTGATCATCAACGGCTCATTGAGAACATGGACTGTCATTCCCCGACTCGCTAACATCAGCGCCCCTACCCTTGTTTACAATGGCGAATTTGACACATCCCACGATGTTGCGCAAGTGCCATTCTTTGAGCTTATTGCTCGAGTGCGCTGGATAACATTTTCTGGTTCCGGTCACATGTGTCATTTGGAAGACGGTGGGCTACGGGAGAGGGTTATGAGGGTTGTTGGAGAATTCTTCACCCAAGAGGGTGATGATAATGCGGCGTGGTCTTGAGTGATGAATGTACTATTTATGAGTGCTTATGGATAGTTACAGTAAGGCGTAGTAGCACAGAGTGAAAGGAGTAATATTCTCGTACTAGAGAGAAGGTCTAAAATCAGCGAAAACCTGGAGAACCTCAATCTCGGGGGGTCCCTTTAACCCCTATTAAACTACTGCCCTTTCTATCGGCTGCCTTCTCTGCAAATCCGACCCTTGGCAGTTACCCCATCTTTTGCTATAGGTGAAGTGCAACGTAACCTCTATCATTATGACTGTCATGCATTGTACCGAAACTGCTCAACTTCTAGGTAGATTGGTTGCCAGTCGGGAGCCCTCCAGCCCACTTCTACTAACGTGGCCTTCTCCTTCCCAATGTGGGTTGATTTGGCATACTCACACACTGCAACACAACCGAGCCTTCTTTCGACGCTACTCTCCTGGCAGATCTAGGTTCATGACAATAAGACGAGTCTTGTCGGTGTTGACCAAGCAGATGTCCGGAATAGAAGCCGCCAATAGAGAGTTTTTCCGGTGCTCACGCCTGCATTGCGCTCTATGACGTGGCTTTTGTGGCAACAAAGGTCAAATTATATATATAGCAGCGTTGGAGCTGGTGTTGGGATAAGAAGAACCTACATGAACATTGGTGGTCTTAGAATATAATACGTCATGGGAGGTATCGAAAGACAGTGTTTAGAAGCCACCACCTCTTCGAGCTAAACTATCGGATTCCTTGGGGGAACAATGTCACCTCAATCTCTTAGGCTAAGCATCAGATTTGGGAGGACGTGCTATACGCTCCCCCAGGATTCGACTTTTACTCAATATTGATGACTACCTAATAGCCTACGAGTTGAACTTTCTCCACGGCGCCATGTTGAGATTGAGTCGCGAGTACAAACACACGGCTCTCACCTGGGCTATCTACACGGGTCTGAACTCGTACTTACGCGACATGATAGAGACCGAAATGAAACTCTTGAGGGATTCATTACAACCCCTGCTTACGTTTCTGGTCCTTGGAACTGGTATTGGAGCTACTTTTGACTGAAACCTCTGTCGAGACCGCCGAGCTGCTTTTTGGAAATGGGTATAGCATTGACCAAGACTCTAGTGCTTTTGGCTTACTTATCCAAGTTATCAGCGTTTATTAAACCCTTTCAGGAAAAAAGGGACCGGGTTTGAATGATCATCTTGAACATCTGTTACACCCTGCTCAATGCTTTATCATTTAAGAGCAGAATACTGATGCCAAAATTTAATTGGACGAACGGGTCTTGAATCCCATATATATTGGCCAGACATCATGGCTGGTCAGTTATTAACCTACACCATGGCCGTCACTGCCGCAGTTTGTTCCTACCATGCCTCCCTTTTCTTCACCCACTCTCTTCGTCTTGGGAGGTCAGAACGGAGAGCCATACCCGCACCCAGTAATCGGCAGCATGCCACTGCTGGGCTCTCCATGCCGCTTAGCCCACACGGACGAGAGCGCCAGCCATCAGCTCCTTCGTAGAGAACGTCACTGAAATGCCGAGATCAAAGCGTGTGTTAGGGTTGCGGCATTTGGCCGTGTCTTCAGCAGCAACTGCGCAGCTATTTGGCAAAGAATAAAATCATAAATACCCGCTCGACTTGATTGAAACCTGACTACAATCTTACGAGAATGCTGTGAGTCTTGCAGATAGAACAGCACAGTCTAGTTTGAAGAGCGTGATCAAGAATTCTAATCAATTGGACTCAGCGTATAGCTTGGCACGAGCTGAGGTGAACTCGTGAAGTCGGGCTATCATAGTCACCCTGTGATTCTTATCTCGACACAGTGCATGCGTCAGAGTTATGATAGGCTTAGGATCAAAACATGAAAACTCGGAGACTGGATGATAGAGGATTGGCTTTCTATCCTGTGTTCCCGCACTGTGGAAAGGGGGCGATGATGGACCCAAACCCGCTGAATCACTGATGGCACGAGATATTATTGCGAGATATAAAAGGGAGTATACTACCGCTATGCTTTTCACACGACAACCCCTAGCCATAGACACAAAACTCAATATCTTGCACCCACGTCACATCACTACTAAGACAGCAAGGCAGGAAGGGGACAGATAACTTATCGCACTTGACATCTTCACATCTTCACATCTTCCCAAAATGTCGAACAACGCAACTCAAGGAGCTGCCCCTGTGGCTGACTCGGCTGGAACCCCCGAACCTCCACAGCGTATCTCTCTGATGCACTGGTACATGACAGGTGGCAAGGGCCAACCCCCAACAACCGAGTGCTACCGCCGCATGGCCCTAGAACGCAACGCCAAACACAAAGAAGGGATCACGCGCACGAACGCGCGCAAGGCCGCCTACAAGGCCTTCGAGAACGAGCACGGGGCCTCGACTCTCAAGCGCTGGGCGAGGAAACTGACTGGAAAAGGTGCGAAGAGAACCAGCTCCACCCCTGAATCTAGTCCCAGACCTATTCCAAGCCCAAGCCCAAGTCTATACCATAATCCTGATACCAGTCCTCGCGAGCTGATGGAGATGCATGGGATCGCTGTTCGGGACTTTGCCGTTTTTCACAATAATCCTGTTCCACGGGTCCTGAGGCTGATGTACGGGGTTGCTGTTTGAGATTTCGCTTTCGTCGCCGAGAACGCAGAGGAGGCTAGAGTGGCGAAGAAATGTCACGCTGGTGAAGCTGGAGATGACGGCAGTAGTGCTGCTCTGGACGTTGACGTTGGTGATGCTGCTATCAACGGCGTTGTGGCTCATAGTACTAACAAAAGTGAAACAGAGAAGAAGAAAACGGGCAAGAACAACAGCGTCAATGCGCAAGATAGCCCCAATGCACCTCAGCCAAACGGAAGAGTAGGCGACATCCAACAACCCAACCCCAATGGCCAAGATGCCGCCCAGGATGCACAGGCGGAGGAAGAGGCAGAGCCCAATCAAGACGAACATCCTGCTAGTCCCACACCAATCAACAACTCGACCACAGGCAGACATGGTCATCATGCCGGCGGGGACGGAAACACCAGCGGTATCAGCTCCAAAGCGATGAAGCTAGGCAAGAATATCCTCGAAGCAGTCGTAGACAACCAAGCACCAGGCAGCAGCAGCCAGGACGGTGGTATGAAGTCAAAGGTCTTGAAGGCCGGAAAGAAAGTCATGGAGGCGGCAGCGGTAGACAGCATCGCTAACGCCCACGAGGAGCACCATCAAGATGAACATGCTAACGCCGATGGAGACACTGACACCCATGGGGACGGTGGCATTATCCCAGAAGTTGTAGAGATTGGAAAGAAAGTCGTAGCTGCAGCAGGGAATTTGGCTGAGTCTAAGAAGTGATTGCGACAAAATCACGATGCAGATATGGAGGACGGATGGGCCAGGGTCCGACTTCGTTCGAACCTGACCGGTTTGGGATCTGAAGGAAGAACTGTATACCGGGTGTTTCATTTTCGGCATGAATGGGGATTTATAAGCCTGATACTGTGCAGATATGAAGTCAATATAGCATCGTCATCCAAACTAATATACTTCAAAACTAATAAGTTATATTCCGCGCAATGCTCTAGTAATGATGTGAATGTATCTAGCCAAATCAACTTCAGACGTATCAATACTTGTGCAGCTGGCCAAATACATGTAGTCTTCCGTGACTAGCAAAGTATATAGCAGGGCAACATGATAAGATCCGATACTGATAATACCAAGCAAACGATGACTGTCAAAGGCAAAACAATCTAATTCAAACATTAAGTAAATCCAAAAGAACCTGAAAGCAAGAGACAGAACACGGAAAAACAAAATCGAAAAAATTCCAGCCTAGCCGTCCGCATCCCTCGTCGCCAGTCCTGGCAAATTCTCATATCGTACATCAATTTCATACATCATCTGACTTTCCTTACTCTTTTTGCTCGTCCGTCATAATCGAGTCCAAGTCTGGCCTGAAAACCAGCGCGAGAGAAACCATACCAAGTCATCACATCGTACAGACGCAACAGCATCAGCATAAATCTACGCATCGCTCGGGCACACATAGAGAGACCTTAAGCAAGTCTTACACTCATCACCTACAGCCCAAAGAACACAGCCCCCAATGCGAAAACCATAGCCTCAACATTCCAGAACCCAGCCGCCGAAGAAGCGCCAGCGACCTGGACAACAGCCGGGGCCGAAGAAGAGCTAGGCATAGCCGCCATAGTAGACGACGGGAAGGGCTCGACCTGGACGGGTGGCGGGATGGAAGTAGGCGTGGTCTCAGGAGGGCAGTAGGATGAGGTGAGGGTTGGGAGGTGCTGGAGGGATTGAGGTATTAGTTTTAGAGGTCCCAATAATTGAAAGAGGGAGAGAATATCTTATGGCGAAGGAAAGTAGGGGGTGGGAGAAGAGAGACATAGCCAATACAAGAAAGACATAAGGGAAAGAAAAGACAAGAAGGGATAAAAGGCAAAACCCCCCAAACGCCTTCAAGAACGATGACTGCAAGACAAACCACATCGCCTTCATTCCTACCCAAATGAAGCTCACATCCCCCTTCCTCTCAGAAACAGAACTCTTGGGGGGGGGGGGGGGGGGGCGGCGGGGGGGGGGGGGGGGGGGGGGCGGGGGGGGGGGGGGGGGGCGGGCGGGCGG